>JAMWET010000756.1:0-190000 GCA_024036415.1 Prochilodus magdalenae
GACGGTCCTGCCACTGTGGGGGGGGTGCGTCTACAGTAGTTAGACGGTGAGGATAATGTTTTTGCTCTGTGCCATTCATCCGTGATCACAGGCTCTTCTGCTTTCCGAAGGCTTCTTCTGTAATCCTTACAAATCCACCCCAAAAAGATGCCCCGTCTAATCAATGATGCTTGTACCGTTTTACTATAATTACAGAATAGCAGAGTAGGAAAGTGCAGCTCCTCGCCTAAACCTGATACTCCAGCTACCGGGATTTCGGGGAATTCTGCCTCTTTCCTGCTCATGTGACGTCCACTTACTGGCACTGCTAGCATCTTAGCTAAGTAAGACACTGTCTTAATGTGAGACACACGTGTCAGTGTGACACGACCTTATCATCTCTCCCAGGCTAACGGACATTAACCAGACACAGCGAGCTGCCTATTAGTGAGATCAGCGTTTTACGTTAGCAAGCACTAGCCTGTCTGCTAATGTCAACAAACCACACACAGCCACAAAACAAACAGCTGTATGTTTATGAAATGTGGAATAAGACCAAGCTCTGATACAGGAGGGAGATTAATGCTAATGTTAAATTACGTCCTGCATTAGGATTAACTGATATAGGTCCTTGCAGTTGCGTAAGTCAGCACCCGTTGTATATGACAGTCGGTTATAGCTGCACAGCTAGCAGCAGCACATCATGCAGCCCATGCACATTTGCTTACCTCATATTGGTTTTTAACGCCAGCACGATAACGCGTGTAACGGAGGGACATCATTTATGCGATATGCTACAAGAGGATTAGTGTTGGACCTCCATATTTACACTGAGATGACAACTCCACCAGAAATCTTAAATAACGTTACATTTTTTGTGCACCGATTTTCCCCCAAGTCACGCGAGCTGTAGACAACTCCCGGCCGCTGTGCTGGTCCGTGTACAGTGGACCCCTGGTGTGTACAGAGAGTAAAATAAACTTCTCTGCCTGCAGACACTGAACACTGATGGAGGACGGGCGACCAACACAAGCTGTCCAGCAGCAGGCGAGTTATCAACAAGGTAAGGTGGACAGTAAGCACCTACAGTAAATAAACAATACCTGCTCATTGGTAACCGGGGTAAAGCATAACCCATGGTATAGGACAGTTTGTCTTATTTTTCTTTTTTTTTTTTTTTTTGTTCTAAATCCTGAAGTTTGTAACAAGAGTCTGCATAGCACTTAATAAAAACACATTTATTTTCAAATATACTTGAGCTATGACAAATCCTTATTGCTTTATACAGCTAATTCATCAACCTAATTCCAGCCATCACCTGTTCCAGCGATCAAGACAACCAGGCTACAGAACAGCTTCTTCCCACATGCCATCACACTCATGAACAGCTAAACATTACAATGCACATTACAATCCACACTGCTCTTATTTCTCTAGAACCACATTAACACATACAATCCACACTGCTCTTATTTCTCTAGAACCACATTAACACATACAATCCACACTGCTCTTATTTGTCTAGAACCACATTAACACATACAATCCCCACTGCTCTTATTTGTCTAGAACCACATTAACACATACAATCCACACCGCTCTTATTTCTCTAGAACCACATTAACACATACAATCCACACTGCTCTTATTTATCTAGAACCACATTAACACATACAATCCCCACTGCTCTTATTTGTCTAGAACCACATTAACACATACAATCCACACCGCTCTTATTTCTCTAGAACCACATTAACACATACAATCCACACTGCTCTTATTTCTCTAGAACCACATTAACACATACAATCCACACTGCTCTTATTTCTATAGAACCACATTAACACATACAATCCACACTGCTCTTATTTGTCTAGAACCACATTAACACATACAATCAACACTGCTCTTATTTCTCTAGAACCACATTAACACATACAATCCGCACTGCTCTTATTTGTCTAGAACCACATTAACACATACAATCAACAATGCTCTTATTTCTCTAGAACCACATTAACACATACAATCCACACTGCTCTTATTTTATCTAGAACCACATTAACACATACAATCCCCACTGCTGCCTTCTTATTTGTCTAGAACCACATAACACACATACAATCCACACCGCCTCTTATTTCTCTAGAACCACATTTAACACCTACAATCCACACTGCTCTTATTTTCTCTAGAACCACATTAACACATACAATCCACACTGCTCTTATTTGTCTAGAACCACATTAACACATACAATCCGCACACTGCTCTTATTTGTCTAGACAACCACATTAACACATTACAATTCCACACTCGCTGCTCTTATTTGTCTAGAACCACATTAACACATACAATCCGCACTGCTCTTATTTGTCTAGAACCACATTAACACATACAATCAACAATGCTCTTATTTCTCTAGAACCACATTAACACATACAATCCACACTGCTCTTATTTATCTAGAACCACATTAACACATACAATCCCCACTGCTCTTATTTGTCTAGAACCACATTAACACATACAATCCACACCGCTCTTATTTCTCTAGAACCACATTAACACATACAATCCACACTGCTCTTATTTCTCTAGAACCACATTAACACATACAATCCACACTGCTCTTATTTCTATAGAACCACATTAACACATACAATCCACACTGCTCTTATTTGTCTAGAACCACATTAACACATACAATCAACACTGCTCTTATTTCTCTAGAACCACATTAACACATACAATCCGCACTGCTCTTATTTGTCTAGAACCACATTAACACATACAATCAACAATGCTCTTATTTCTCTAGAACCACATTAACACATACAATCCACACTGCTCTTATTTATCTAGAACCACATTAACACATACAATCCCCACTGCTCTTATTTGTCTAGAACCACATTAACACATACAATCCACACCGCTCTTATTTCTCTAGAACCACATTAACACATACAATCCACACTGCTCTTATTTCTCTAGAACCACATTAACACATACAATCCACACTGCTCTTATTTCTCTAGAACCACATTAACACATACAATCCACACTGCTCTTATTTGTCTAGAACCACATTAACACATACAATCAACACTGCTCTTATTTCTCTAGAACCACATTAACACATACAATCCCCACTGCTCTTATTTGTCTAGAACCACATTAACACATACAATCCCCACTGCTCTTATATGTCTAGAACGACATTAACACATACAATCCACACTGCTCTTATTTCTCTAGAACCACATTAACACATACAATCAACACTGCTCTTATTTATCTAGAACCACATTAACACATACAATCCACACTGCTCTTATTTGTCTAGAACTACATTAACACATACAATCCATATTTGGGACACTTTTCTCACTTCCTGGTCTTGCTGTACTGCACGTTACCTTATTTGTCTTAGTAACAGTTTCACACAACAGACCATCCTCTGTGCTGTATGTCTCCTGGTGTTTCTTCTTCTTTGTCTGGACTGCTGAACTCAGAACTTTAATATAAATATACAACTCCACACAATTTAAGGTTTACATGTATGTAAGGTATTGTGTTGTATGGGGGGGCGGGAGAGGGTGGGGGGTGCATGTAGGAATGTGTGTTTTGAACTGTGTGAAAATGTGTTTTGTACTGTATGTAATGTTGTGCACTTTGAGCTAATATAACCAAAGACATGTGTGAGCCAAAAAAACTAATTTTTTCCTTTGATCATTCTGAACTGCACCAAGGTATACTTCCCATAATAATGTATAATATAATATAATAATGTATAATATAATATAACATAATATAATATAATATAGTATAATATAATATAATATAATGTAATATAATATAATATAATATAATATAATATAATATAATATAATATAATATAATATAATATAATATAATAAATGTATAATTTGTATTGTTAAGTATGTGTGGGTATGGACTGTACATTTCCAAATCATCATATATTCAATTCATTAGAACTACCTCCTTGTTTTTACACTTAGTGTCCATTTATTATATAGATGTATATATTATATATTATATATATTATTATATATTACATATATTATATTATATATATATTTATTTCCAGCAGCACTGCTGTGTCTGATCCACTCATATGTTAAGTGCAGCTGGTAATATGAACAATGAGTGTAGATACATGGAGGTGGTTTTAATATCATGGCTGATTGGTGTCTATCACCACTACACTAAACAGATGTATACGGATATCTGAGTAGGTGGGTGTATTCTGCTTTGTAAGGGATCCCTAACCCAATACGAGCTTTAATTAGGAGATCTAAAGCTGATAACGTATCAAGTGTTTGAGAAAGATGAATATTCCTCAGATGAATCTAAAAATGAGGGGATCTTTAAAAAAATTGTTGAAGCAGAAGATGTCTTATTAGAGCTGATGGTTTCTAGTAGGCATACTTGTTGAAAACTGATGGGACGGTGAGGTTAACAGAGAGAGCAGCAAACATGTGTAGAATGTTAGAACAAGAACAGTGGAAGGTCAAGAACAAGACAATAGACAAAGCCAGAGAGACAGCTAAAGAAACTGTCCAAAGCAGAGAAGCTGAAAGAAAGAATGAGATGATGCAGATGATCAATTGGAACTCATGAAACGTTTGCAGATTCTGGAATGCAATAATCAGAAGCTAATAGATCAGCTATTAAAAAAAGGAAGATGTAATAGATCATGAAGAAGAGAGGACCAGAGCAGAAGAGATTAAGAGTCCTAAAAAAAAATAGGCCTTGAGAAAACAAAAAGACGATTAGTTGAAAGATGATGAGCAAACTGACAGAATAAGTCAAGAGTAGACAATATGATGCTATCGGCCATTCCTGTTATGGCCGTGAGTGGTGGAGGAAAAGGAAGAGAAGAAGTGCTTGAATCCAGAATGAGAATGTGTCAAAGAGAGAAAAGAAACAATAGAAGATCATAAAAAGCAGAAAAAGGCAGAAGGGGAAAAGGGCAAAAGAGGAGCAGAATGTCATGAACAACAAGAGTAAAAGGAAAAAGAGGAAGAAGACATGATGAGGAGGCTGGAAAAAAGATCAAACTAACACTCTAATAAAAGCAGGATATATGAGTTTCAGACACATCACCTGTAGAAATGTATAACTGCACACAACATGCAGAACAACCTTCTACACCTTCATCAGTGTAATATGATTTTGCTTTTGAGACCTGAACATCGAGCAGGTATTCCTTCTAAACCTGTGCGCACGACGTTAATGTGTAAAGACATGTCACTTTTTTCTGTAAACTGCATGCACACCATAATTTAGCATCTCTCTATTCTCTTTCTTTCCAGTGATACTTCTTACAGTTAAGAAAAAATAAATTAAGTGAAAATTAATGTTTTTGTCAAAAATGTTGATTTTCTTGTGTGTGTTGAATGGGACTGAGAGTTTTTGTGGTAATACTGGAGAAAAGGTTGTGGAGCTTTTTACCGTATCTGTAGGTAAATTTGTCCATTATTGTAACAGTACAGCTAATAACTACGACAAGGGAGACTGACACAGATGTTCACCATGGATCAGAGAATTTCTAGTGAAGAGAACCATAGAAGACATGATCTTTGGGATAACAATAGCCACAAGAGGGCACTCATAGCAGTCCAAATTGAACCGGATGCCTGGGGAGCTCTTTGTCCAAAACTGCATTTTGCACATTGTTAATGTCTAAAGCAGTAAATATGAACTACACAAACTAGATGTAACATTTACATGTTGACTAGATGTGACATTCCTTACAAACACACTTGAGTAGAAGTAAATCTATTATTATTTAAAATAATAATGAGTGTAGACTGTTTTACTCCCCTAACCAAACAGCATTAAGTAGCTGCAGTGCAAAATTCTGGGGCCCTCTGCACAAATGAGCCTGGCAACACTGGAGGGCTGGGCAATACTGCTGAATGCAACTGATCTGATACCAAGTCGTAACCAGTGCTGACACTGATATATTTAAAAGAGGTTAAAATGGTACTTAGGTGTGTAAAAAGGTATGCCCTTATTGTTATTATTTCATGAAAAAGCTAAATGATGTGCCGTTTCTCAGCCATTATGTCACTGAAGATTGTTGTGTTTTGAATGAGCACTAAAATGTACCCTTTCACCCTTGCTTCTGAGAAACTGAAGGACTCAACTTGTGACGATCAGTCATTCTCAGTCCCTCAGATGGAGCAGAAAAACATTCAAAACATGTGAGATGATGCAGCACTGAAGTTCCCAAAGTAATGTACATTCTAATGTTTTAAAACATTGTAAACAAACCTTTAAACATGTCACTTGATTGAACGTCTGATTGAGCTCTGAAGATGAAACTAGTGAGGTCCCTCCTACCTCAGCTGCACCCTTGTGTTGTGTGTGATGTACAGTGAGACAACAGAAGCACAGTCATGTCTATGCAGCACCTTGATTTACTGCATCGTTTTTTCATTATCATCCTAACAAAGGTACATAGAGGCTTTCCATTCCGGTTCGTGCACCCAATTTTAAACCGCTCAGCGCGTTTCCATCAAATATAAATAGTTGCTCCCAGCTGGAACCAGAATGGTAGGTTTTTCAGCACGAATCATGACGACATCCATGGGCGTGTCAGTGGCGATAACCAATGGTCTGCTCATCACCAGTAGTTGATCCATGCTTGCTTTCTGGATAAGCATTTTCACTGAGGGCACACTGAAGCTGGTACGTGTCCGTGAGGATCTGTATATCAGGGGATTTGGAGGCCTTTTAACCATTGATCTGTTCCTGCATCTAAATGGCCCAGCAGTAATGCAGCCCTGAATGATTTAACAGCCATTTCACTTTATTACAGGAAATTAGTCCGGTAATGTGATTCATGTGCTGTGGCTAGGTAAATACCTTTTAGCATCCCGAGTGCTAGAATCCCTTCCTGAGTTCAACATAATGCAGACCAAAAAGTTAGAGGAACAGCAGAACGTCCTGAATATACTGAGGTTAACTGATGAGCTGTAAGTGGATGAGAGCATGTAAGATCAAGATGATGAAGAAGAGCATGATGGATGCATTTGGTGAAGCCTTTATAGGGACTGCAGTTTACTGTGTGATAGAACAGACTGAACTTATTGGTTAACACACGTTTTCTTCTTGCACATGAGCAGGAAGATGCTACCAGGAATGTAGCTCTTGGAAATAAGCCTGTCCATTGAGGACACCAGATATCAAAAGATTTCAGAAGGGTCAGAGTGCTTATCAAAGCCTGCTCTGTTTGGCCATCTACTTCGTAGGCTGTGCAAACTGCTGTGGTGTCAGCATGTGATCTTTCTAACTGCTCTACTTTGTCACTGCCGAAAGAGAGAGGGGAAGGGGTTCTTTGAAAAAGTGTTCCCTCTTCTCACTGTGTTCTTCATTTATGCTCTGCCTGAGGTGCATGTCAGCCTCCAGGGACAGCTGTTATATTTAAGCGCCATCTAGGGCAGTCATGCAGTGGTGGCCTTTTTAATGAAACACTGTATTAACTCTATTAAAGAAATCTTCAGTTGCCTCCATTACTAACCAGCAAATGCATCAGAAAATGAAGAAACGAGAAATAGTTGCTCAGGGCATTTAAGTATCATGGACTTGCTGTGGAAAATCATTACTAAAATGATGCTTTTGTGATGCAATGTTCCTATGACGTTACTTATTTGGAATCAGGGTATTGTAAGTGTTGTAAAGAATTTAATTCAACCTAATGAGAGCTGTAAAACAACATGATGTGGAGTTTCCAGGTAGAAAAGTGTGTTGGTGTGTCTCTGCACACCACCTTTCACATGCTTGGAAAATAAATGTATTATTAAATTATTAACTCTCTAAATTTAGATATTTGTTATCAATGTTGGGCTTTTTCCCTTTTTCTGAATAGCTTGTACCTACCGCTGCTACAAAAGATGCTTTACTATTTTACCTGGAAAAATTCACCGCTAAAGGCATATGGTTCACTTGAAACATGTCTTTATTTAAGTTTAGTCAGTGGACAATACTGTCAACAACAAATACAGTATAATAAAGAAGCCATTATGGCACAGTAAAGGGAACTACTGTTTTTGGACTGGCACTAATGGTTAATATGAAGGTTAAACTACCAGTAAGAGAGAGATTAGACTGTGATATTGTAGCTGGCAGCACACTTGGTCGGGCTGTAGAGCAGTTGGTGTATATGGGGTGGGTAGTTTTTGTTACTTCTGGACTGGTTTCTTCACTTCTGAACCTGGGCCTCTGACTCCTCATCATCATCCTCGTACATCTCTCCCTCTTCCTCAGCTGTGGCATCCTGGTACTGCTGGTACTCAGATACCAGGTCATTCATGTTGCTCTCAGCCTCTGTGAACTCCATCTCATCCATGCCTTCACCAGTGTACCAGTGCAGGAAAGCCTTACGCCTGAACATGGCGGTGAACTGCTCGGAGATGCGCTTGAACAGTTCCTGAATGGCAGTACTGTTGCCAATGAAGGTGGAGGACATCTTGAGCCCCCTCGGAGGAATGTCGCACACGGCTACCTTGACGTTGTTGGGGATCCATTCGACAAAGTAGCTGCTGTTCTTGCTCTGGATTGCCAGCATCTGCTCATCCACCTCCTTCATGGACATGCGGCCTCGGAACACGGTCGCCACGGTGAGATAGCGGCCATGGCGTGGGTCACAGGCAGCCATCATGTTCTTGGCATCGAACATCTGCTGGGTGAGCTCGGGCACGGTAAGGGCACGGTACTGCTGACTGCCTCGTGCTGTTAGAGGAGCAAAACCAGGCATGAAGAAGTGGAGGCGAGGGAAGGGGACCATGTTAACAGCTAGCTTACGAAGGTCAGCATTCAGCTGCCCAGGGAAACGCAAGGAGGTTGTGACCCCACTCATGGTGGCCGAAACCAGGTGATTGAGGTCACCGTAGGTGGGCGTGGCCAGTTTGAGGGTGCGGAAACAGATATCATATAGAGCTTCATTGTCGATGCAGTAGGTTTCATCTGTATTCTCCACAAGCTGATGGATGGACAGCGTGGCATTGTAGGGCTCCACCACTGTGTCAGATACCTTAGGGGAAGGCACTACACTGAAGGTGTTCATGATTCGGTCAGGGTATTCTTCTCTTACTTTGCTGATGAGCAGGGTGCCCATTCCGGACCCTGTGCCTCCTCCTAGAGAGTGGGTGAGCTGAAAGCCCTGCAGGCAGTCACAGTTCTCACACTCCTTTCTCACCACGTCCAAAACTGAATCCACAAGCTCTGCTCCCTCTGTGTAGTGGCCTTTAGCCCAGTTGTTACCTGCTCCACTCTGGCCTGAAGACAACCAGCAGAGAAACAGTTTGAACAAGTTTAACTTGCCTAGTTAACCACTATTTCACAATTACCCCTTCAATGTCTTTTTATTACACCTTAAGGTTTTTAGTCAGGACTTACCTGAGTTATTCTTATGAGATTAGGAGGTTAATGCTATTTTGAAAACTACATGAGGCATGTACATAGCTAACCACTAGAGGGCACTGAATCTATAAGCCCTCAAGATGTGTGTTGCTTGAGTGGTCTAGAATAGAGGACTATATGTGCAATACTGACCAAAAATGAAGTTATCAGGTCTGAAGAGATGTCCAAATGCCCCAGATCGAACACTATCCATGGTGCCTGGCTCCAGATCCACTAGAATGGCTCTGGGAACATACTTGGAAGCTGGAAAGAGATCAAATACTCTGCAATTAATTAACAAAATACAAATTAGGTTCATTAATAAGTCAGCAGTGCAATATTGTTTAGAGTATGTTACTTTCTATGTCTCTGAAGACACCAGCATGTTTATCGATCCTTCCTTCTGGTTTGTTCCAGAGGATCACAACATTGATCATAGTGAAGTCACACAGTTGTCCCTACATTTCTGAATAGTTAATTCGCATATTCCACAGGTCAATAACAAGAATGGTCTGTTCTGATTAAGTGGATCCTGTATTCACTGTGTGATAAAAGGCCCATTCTGACTCACAGGAAGCCTCATTGTAGTAGACACTGATCCTCTCCAGCTGCAGGTCTGAGTCACCCACGTAGTTTCCAGTGGGGTCGATTCCATGCTCATCACTGATCACCTCCCAGAACTGCAGAAGAACACAGCCACAACACATTAGTAGAGCTTAAACAAACTTTCATGCATAAGAAAAGAAGGAACAGAGAAGAAAAAACATAAAAGAAAAGATATTAGTATCTCAGTAAATGTAATATAACTAGTAGATATCCTCTAGTAATGTCGCCAACACTCTGGGCTAATTAGGTATTCCTGCAGCAGCAGCTGGAGCTAGAAACATTGATCTTCCAGCAACAGACGAGACAGGAGAGGCCTGTCAGGCTGCTGCTGAGAGAGACACAGAAATCCTCAGGGGACAAAAGAGGGAGGTTTGGCACCAGTCCGGTGGAGAGAGAAGACAAATGCAATAGTGAGAGAGGGAGAGACAACAGGAGCAGAGAAAAAGAGTTGAAAAAAAGGCAAATATTAAAGAGTGAGAAATGAAGGAAGGCAGCTCATCAGAGAAGAAATGCTGCATGATGGATGGATTTGAGGTCTCCACCCAGTCTGCCTCTGATTTGGTACTGTGTCTCAAATGAAGTTCATTCCTAAATGAGGCAAATAGCAGTTATAAATATAAGCACATCTGTATGTATATACTATGATGTATTTTTTTTGCTTGTAAATCAGCATTTCAATAGGAATTGGGTAATAAACATGACCAAAGTGAACAAATGAACGGAAAGGTTTTGTAGATAGGTGTGTAAACCTGTTTCAACCCCAATAAAGCAACGTGCTGTCCGCCTCTTCTAGAAAAGCATATAATCACAGGGGCATGACTTGGCAGCAGATAGAAGACATAGACACTATACTTCCTAATGGCTCATTATGACTGTGTGGGATCATGTGACTGGACTCAAGAGTTTAGACTGACTGCTGCACACTTATGCTTGTGAGTAAGCTAATAAGGGGTACACCAAATGATCCCGTCCCCAGGCTGGGGCTTGAATTTGGGCTTTGACCTGGATACTGGGATATACTATTTGGGTTACAATGATTCGCCTTAAACCTGATGGTCAGCATGATGTAACTGTGCATTTCGGGCAAGAGCTATGAACCATGTCTGGAAAACAGCACACTGGTGTCGACCAACAGGCTCGTCTTACTGCGGGAATCCTCTGATAGAAGGCCTTCCAGCTGGGGTTCAGCCATCAAGTGCCATTTCTCTCAAAAAAATATAACACACTGGATCAGGAAATGAGCTGCCTGCCAAAGCGTGCCAAGGACAATGAGGACACGCTATGGTAATGCTGTCCTCCTTTACTCTCTCTCTCTCTCTCTATCTCTCTCCCTCTCTCTGTGTGTGTGTGTGTGCTTGTGTGTTTGTATGTGACAGAGAGAAAGAGAGAGAGAGGCTTGCAAAAAAAAGAACAGCTCACTTGTCAAGCTGCAAAGGAAAAAAGAATCCTCATTCCTAACAGAAGCTAATCTGCACTCCTCTAATCAGATATCATTCCATTGTTGAAACAGATGCTTATCAGTGCTATTAATAACAACAACAACTCTAATTTCTTGCTTTCAGGAAAACAAATACAGCCAAGCGTATTTGCACGTATTCATCATAAGATGCTCTCTTCTGTTGTGATGTGGCCTTCATAAAGCTCTAACAGGCTCCTCCACCCACTGCTCCAGACATTTCCTGTCTCTCCCCCAGCCTCATTTTCTAATTATCTGCTCAATGTAGATGTCACCTGCCACCTAAATGGGTAATTGGAGAACACCAAATCACTGGGCTTGGTTTCTTAAAAGCGGCATGTGCTAATTTGTACTAATTTAAGACACACACAAAGAAAGAGAGAGAGAGAGAGAGAGAAAGAGAGAGAGAGAGAGAGAGAGAGAGAGAGAGAGAGAGAGAGAGAGACAGAGAGAGACAGAGAGAGAGAGGGAGAGAGAGCAGTTCCCATTAATAATGTAGGTAAAGAAAGAAAAGGTAACTCCATCGCTGATGTAAAAAGCTTTTTTGTTGGTTTTTATTTAAAACACTGACTGATTTCAAGGTTAAGAAATATCAAAAGTAACGAATATTTTTTTTTATGACTTATAAGCTTTTATTATGACAGTAATGATCTGTTGCAAAATAGGACAATAGAGATTCAATTATTTCCACAGCAAAACCAGGCTGGCTGAGATTGCCAACTTGTGGTGGCCACTTAAATACTCAAATACAAATCAGCACATGCATGCGGCTGTGGGAACAGCACTGAGGATCCAGTAATGGTTAGTCAATGGTGGGGCAGATGTGCGTATAGTTAAGCGATTTTCACCCACCCTCCTGTAGACAGCATGAGATCACTGCATTATGTCAGCCCCCCTCCTCACAGAACCCAGCCCACTGCCCCCACCCCTTCGGTCTCTCCAGCAGAAGGTGCTGACATGTGCCTATGATACAGGATATTCTCCCCAGCCTCTGTTTTGAATTACATGACAGAGCGCTGTGGTGATGATGATGTAATGGAAGTTGTGATGATTCAGAGTGCAGAACATTGATCATCTGTAGCATCCTTATGTTCTGCACTCTGGATAATAATTCTAGATAAAGCTCACAGTAATGGTTCTTGGTTCTACTCAGCATGTTCCTCTTTGATCTGGCACAATAAGAAATGCCCAGAATGTTAAATACATCTTAGATCGCATGGTATTGGCAAATATGTACCTGCAGAGGAGAGTGACGTTGCAGTTTACAATGCAGTGAGATCAAAATTGGAATTCAGGAAAAATCAATACATCAGCAACTGACTGATATACGGAATCCTCTCTGCACCGTATGTCTCAACAGGCAGACAATGACTGAGCATGTGGCCAACACAGCATCTGCTACAGTATTTCAGAGCCATGACAAAGCAGCTGGGATCTCATACAGGCCTGTAGCCAGAGCTCATTATTCATAGCAGATTTGGAATAAGCTGATATTCTAGTATGAAATCTAGGGGGATAATCTCTACATGGTGTAATGGTTTCTGCCTCAACAAAAATCTCCTAGGTCGTGATTTAAAGGAAGGACCCAACATACTAGTTTAACATGGCCATGCTTTCTCTCTTAGCCCACACAAAGACTCCAACTTTTCACCCTGTCAGTTGTTCTGCTTCATTTCATTGTAGTGTTCGTTTCAGCAACCTGCTCGACAATTGGCTGAGAAGAAAATATGTAAGATAAGGAATCTTCGACATCATCTGGTTGCGCAGTAAGGAATAAATCTGTCTTTGTTTGAGGCACTTCAGCAGTCTCCTCAGACGACGCGATATTTCGTTTCCCACCCATTTTCCGGAATGCCACGCCCCCTTTCGTTAGGACTGGCTACTGCATCAGACTCCGATAGGCGGACAGCATGCAAGTGCGAACTACTATCCAGTCGTGGCGCAGACAGGAGGCCTCGTATGTCGGAGTACGGGTGGAGCAGAACAAAGACGGCAAAGCGGAATGACTCCGCAGCTTCGCGTTCAACCCAACTTTGCTCTCTCGGGAGTGATTCATATTTCATTGGCGCATCTGGCAGCTGTTGCTCTGTGACAAACTGCTGATTTCAGGCTAAATGCTCATCACCATCCTGCATTCGGCATGAGTGGAAGCAAATGGGCGTTGTCACGTCTTTCACGCTTGCTCCCTGCACTTCAGGACACTGGTGAGATAAATCAGATAGCGAGAACTGTCTCCCTGTAGTGGGTTTACAGCAGTCAAAAGAGCAGGTTGTGTTTAGGAATTCCAGTTATAAACTAATATCGAGATCAGGCGTTCTGAATTGTAGAGTTTTCCACGAGTTATTCCAGCAGAACTACTCAGATGGAATATTGGTGTAAATTAAGTTTAAGGGAACGTTACCTTGGCTCCAATCTGATTGCCACACTGGCCGGCCTGAATGTGAACAATCTCACGCATCCTGTCCTGTTTCGTCCAGCGAGTGTCCGTGAAATGGTAAGCGTGCGTCCTCCTCCAAGTCGCCGGCAGAAGGCTCGACCGGTCCAGACCAGGCTTTTTATACCGCACTCCTAGAGACTTTACCGCACCGTCTACCAGAGAGAGAGGGGGATGCGGTGACGTCACCCAGTGCCGGCCAATCCGATAGCGCGGAGAAAACGGTCGTCTGAGTCTTTTGGTACCAGACAGAGCAGCAACATCAGCACCACTGCGTTATGAACAATACCCCATCAGCATATAGATAGGCTGTGTGGTGTCTAGGGCTATGACTGATGTCTGAGGATGAATAAAGATACAGCCAGTTCTCCTGGAGTTAGTGTTTCACTGGGTTGCTTCTCACTAGGGTGATCAAAGCTCTGTCATGAGGTACACCTACAAATGTGTGATGAAGTCACAAAGCTAATATGCAGAATGGTTAGTTTGCCCTCTATAAAGACTAGCCTCCAATGTACTTTTACAGTACTCTTCCGTGCTGTCTCCATTAGGCCGTACTGGTTGTTTGTGCACAGCCCTATTTTCTCCACCTCAACATCCTCCTCGCTCCACATACTGCTGAGTGAACAAGCCCTGATTTCAGCACTTCATACTCTCCCAGTCCCAGCCCTCTTGGTCAATTTGTTGCTCACAGCAGCTCTCTGAATGGAGGTATGTGTGACTCAGGACAGTAGGTACAAGTTCTGTACAACACTCACTGCAGAGGCAGCATGGCGGTGGTGGGACAACAAAAGAGAAAAATCCCTGACTCACTGTGACCCCACCCACACTCAAACAGCTTATTGGGATTTGAGTGGGATCTGATATCAGATTCTTTACATGCTAGAAGAGAGGGATAAAAAAGAAGAAAAGATAACAAATAAATAAGTTCCATTTATTAGGAATGGAACTATTTAAATTCAGTAAAACTAGGGGGAAACGAACACGCGAGACTGTATACAGTTTTTAAAGGTTCAGGAACACTTTCCCACGGGGAGCTGTTCATAACAATATGTGTCACCTACATTAGCTTGTCATGATAACGGACACAACCCTACATAAATGTTTATAAACACTTGTTCCAATATCTGTCATTCAGGTACGTGTGCCAAACAGCTAGCTAAAGTAGCCTTTCAGACAGATGATGCTCATTTGAAAAGCATTTCTAAACATTAATGTAGGGCTTTTTGCACAGGGGCGTCCGCTGTCATTAAGGCTACTTCAGCGAGCTTTTATCAAAACGGGCAAATGTACCTGAATAACAAATATTGAAATGAGTGTTGATAAACATTGGTGTTGGGTTATTTCAGTTGCCATGGCTTGCTTATGTTGGTCTCATACAGCCTTATGAACATCAGTATCATACAGCAAAGTGTTCTGCAAGATTCTCCTATTCATGGTCACTGATCAAAATTAGCTTTCCTATCTATTTCTATACTGGTTATAAATTGATTACACATCTTTTTGCTTAATGACATACTAACTTCTTTATCTCGTAAAGTTAACCAGCATATTTATGATTCACCAGTTTGTGTTTGTCATTTGAGTGCCCAGCAGTTTCTGAGCAGTTATATTAAATCTTGTCTTCCGAATTGAAATCATAACAACCTTAAAGTACGTGCATTGTAACACCTCTAGTGTCTATTGCCCTCATTCTGAAAGGAACCACTGGTTTTGCACACTCATGAGCTTGTTACTGCCCTAAGCATGATATATTGATCTTTGGTCTGGAGGACAGATGCAGCTGAGTGCTTAATTGAGCAGAGCTTTCAAAGGCTTAACAGACACAGATGGTGCCGCCCAAGAACACCCCATCTAGGCTACATTAGGGTGAGGACCCAGCCATTTAGAGTGTAATTGATGTATGTAAAGCAGATAAGATCTTGTTTTCTTTAAGAAAGCATTGTCATCTGGCCAAAAACTGCAGCCTTCGAATCAAACTGTCTCTAATGCTACTGTTGATCATAATTCTAAATTCTTCTAAACTATAGAGCTGCATGAGCGTTTGTGTTATATATTAATGCTGCTGTTGAGTCTGCTGTCCTGGCCTTTTTAGATTTGAAGCATCTGTTTACAGCACAAGCTGTAAATCACTTGTGCTGAGTGGGATAAAATTGTCCATTAAGTGTTGCCATTAGCAGTCGATTATCCTTAACCTTTATATGGCATAGCTTCACATCAGTGATACTGTCTTTGTCATGTTGTGGTTTTACTGGCATAAGCAGTCCCAACAGCAAAATTTGTATGATATATATATTTAACATTGAATCTCGACTTCATTATTGTGTTTAAAGCTGGTGCCACTTACACATTTACATGTGCACCCAGGGCGTACTACTGTTCTGAAGTCCCAGCTTCGTATTCCACTAATAATAAGAAGACACAGCACAAACAAGCTAAGGATATTACAGTAATTGCTGCCGTCATTGTACTAGCTTACCGTCGAGCACCAGAACGTAATGATTAATGACCCTGAGGCCTGCAGAGAAATGACTAGACCAGCAACTGTGGACTGTTGCCCAGTGAAAACCTGTCGCTGCCCAGTGGCTGCAGCACACTGAGAACCAAATGCAAATGACCACCACTGGCAGAGACAGGAGTCATAAAAAAAGCCCCTCAGAATTTACAACAAGACTTCTTTATTCAACATCAGATTGCTACGATGCAGCTAAATGGAGCTATTGACATGATTTAGTTTCTACAGGCCCAAAGGTAATTTTAGAAAAACAGAATTATACACCTCCTTCACAAGCACTACATATCCTATTTTGAATATACTGCATTAAAACTTGTGGTTTCTTTATTATTGTGTACTCTCTGTGTGTGAGTGTGTACTCCTGATATGATGATTGACAGCAGTTATTAGCCACCATGCCAGTATGCAGAGTCACCATGCCAGTAAACAGTGTTTTAAAAGGGCATGCTTTGGCATAAGCACCACAGCGCCACCTGCTGGAAAAGTGGTTTGAATACAGAAGGCTTAGTTGCCTTTTGTGAATAAAGTGAGCTATAGTTCCCTCTAGTGGCCAAACTCAGAATAAGAATTTCTTTATCTTTGCCATGAATTAGTCTTGGTGAGAGCACACATGTATGATATGTAGCAGACCAGGCAAACACGCCGACTGTTAACAAGTGCTTCACTTTTATGGGAACAGTACAACAAAGTACAATAAACAGAATAGGTAATAATAATAAGTATAATAAAGAGCTGGAAAGGAGCTATCACAGACGTATGAACATCAGCCCGTATACATACACTATATGGGTATTCTATACATGTGCAAGACAAGTCTGAGTGGGCATAGTAAGGTTTGCAGAATTATATAAACATTGGTAAATGTGAACATCTGTACAGCTGTGCAAACAAGCGTTATGTTACAGAGGTGGTGCTGCAGTAGAGTGAGATTCAGTTCACGTTTGAAGTTAGAAGTGTGAGGTAAGCACTGTGTAAGAGTGCTACAACTCTGGGGAAAAAGCTGTTCCTGTGTCTTGTAGTGCTGCCTTTGATGGTCTTGAATCTTCTATCAGAAATATGTGGCTGATAGAGGTGTTGTCCAGGATGAAAGTTGGGGGTGGGGTGGGGTCAGCTGTTGCAGATGTCCTGCAGTGTTGGCAATTTACATCCAATGAGCTGTTCTACTGTCCTGATGATGAACTGGAGTCTGGCTTGTTCGTGTGAACTGAAAACAGATGGTTAGGGTTGATGTGAGGATGGACTCGATGTTTAGTGAATCATTGGATCATCAGGGCTCATGGCAGATTGAATTTGTTTAGCTGTGTCAGGATGAGCATTGTGTACTAGCTATGGAGAGTGTGTTCCTCAGCCACTTCAGGTCCCGGGATAGGGTGGTGCCTGAGAATCTTCACAGTATGAAGTGTTTAACTTCCACGTAGCAATTAGTCTTAGCTTGATGCTCTCCCACTCTGCCATTCCTTTACATCCACCAACACTACGTTAGGAAAAAGACAAATTCCACAGAACCACTTGGTTAAAAAGTAGAACAGTTTACTGCTTGAAAATATAGGATGATACAGAAGTGTCGTTTTTCCAAAGTTCCTTCCAAAAGTTAACCAAAAAGAGAGTTAAAGAGAGGTCAAAAAACTGTTTGGCTTCTCTGCTCCATTCCTCCTTTCACCCGCCCGCACAAACTCTACTAGCCCCTCCCCCAGCCTCTCACAGGTGCAGAGTTATCAAGAGGCAACCACTCTGTTCTATATGTCTATTTTTACAACATACATAAATGAATTTTATGTTGCTGTAAATACCTTAACTTATAAATGATAACATGTTAACTTTCAAATCCTTTAAATAAAAAATAAACTATAATTAATACTGAACATAAATATTGCAATATTCCCAATAATCCAGTAACAAGATAGACATTCTAACAACCTTAGTTACATTTAGGCTCTTACATGAAGTTCAGAGCATTTGACCATTCACTAAACTTGTGAACCCATCACAAGAACAATATATCATTAATACTTTCAACAGGGAAAAGAATGACACTACTGCGACTGAATACTTCTGTACTAAATAGTAGGTTAACAATAGTACACCACTAATAGTCCATTCATTACCATAACGTGTGTATAGAGGTATGTGGTTTTGGAAGCAGCTAACATATTTTTTTCCTTCCAAAGAAAATTAGATAACATAAACTACTGTTGAGCATTTGAGGTGAACAAGTTTATGTGGCAGGGTTGGGTGAATGTTGAAGGACAGCTAAAATGGCATGAGATTCAATCAAATTACACATAATTTACTAATAACAAAGGTCATCATGTTCATGATGACGTTTCAGGGTAAAGTGTAGTTATAGCCTGCTGGGACTACATGTAAGACTACACTAGCCAGTTCAGGACTTCTAGGATTCAGGAGCTCTAGGTAAAGTACAGGAATAGACCCCCTGGATTAATTTGTTGGTCCCCTATTTAGAAAAGTGAAATCATCTTAACTCCAGTGAATATTCTAATTTAGAGAGTGTGGTAAGGAATTTATGTGATTATTTAGGCCCTATATTTTTCTTATACAACTTGTGTGAGCCTTTTTGCCAAAACTATATTTATAAAATTGAGCAATATTTACATTTAAAACCAAACAAGGAAGGTTTTATATGAATAATATTTGAAACGTGCAAATACAGCAAATGAAAATATTAAAACAAATAAATAATATATAATGGAATACTAAACAACAGCACACACACACACACACACACACACACACACACACACACATATTTAATTTAATCCCTTATTAGTCCCACAGTGGGTAAATTTAGTCTTCGCATTTAACCCATCTGTGAAGTGAAACACAGACACTAGGGGGCAGTGAGCACACTTACCCGGAGCGGTGGGCAGCCCTATCCACGGCGCTCGGGGAGCAGGTGGGGGTTAGGTGCCTTGCTGAAGGGCACCTCAGTCGTTACTGTCAGTTCAGGGAATCGAACCAGCGACCCTCCGGTCACAAGGCTGGTTCCCTAACCTCCAGCCCACGACTGGCCCCTAATATATATATATATATATATATATATATATATATATACACACACACACACACACACACACACACACACACACTGTATATATATATATATATTTTGTTGTATATATATATATATATATATATATATATATATATATATATATATATATATACACATACATACATACATATATATATATATATATATGCTGTTGTTTATATATATATGGCTGCACAAATACACAGAAATTTGGTGGGTTTCATGCTCGGCTTCGCATGTGCATAAGCATGGGTGGGCCTTATCACTGTGCCTGACTGACCCAAAAGCCGTGACTTCAGCCATCAGTGATGCCCTCCATGAGTTATCCTGTTAGTGCCAGCAGCATTGGAGGATGGCTGTAGGAAGCAGGACTACATGCACGCAGACCATTAAGATGGCTGCCCTTAACATCATGTCAACGTTGCAAAGACTGCAATGGTATCATGCCAGACTGACCTGGAGAGACTCAGAATGGCAGGGTGGTCATCTTCAGTGACTAGTCCTGCTCTTGTTTTGGTGGAGACGACCAACAAAGCCGTGTAAGGAGGCACCGTGGTCAGCGCCAAGATAAACGGTTTTCATGTGTCACATGTCCAGTCCATGTCACTCCATTTCCACAGTTATCGCACAATCTGCAAGAAGCGTGTGAGAATATTCAAGCTGCATGGGATACAATTATCGCAGGACGCTATTAGAAAAATCTGCCACTCCACACCGAGATGTATGTACAGTATATTGTTCTTGTTAACCTTATCTTCCTTCTGAATTACATTCCAATCCTCTGAATGATAAGTGTATATTGGAATAGGTCACCCATGAATATGAACTAATATAAGGTTTTATTAATGTTTCTTTTTAAAACATTGTATAACCTAAAACACTTTTAAAAATGTGTATCTGTTTGAATTGTTAATTTTGAAGGTTTCGGTCATGAGGCTTTCATGACATGGCCTACATTAGCACTGTTACAGTGTTTATGCAATAGAAAAACAGACGTCAGCCTTCCAAAGGCAACAGAACAAGACAATAGATGTTGAAAGGCTTAAAGTGGAGCTTATTAAATTGTCCACTCAACCCAGGATCACCATCTAGAAGCTAAGAATAACTCTGTCAGTTTGCCTTATAGTACATGTGGTTGCTGAATAATAAGTCTGGGACTATAAGGGATCAAACAAGGTTTTTGTGCAGGACCATGACCTCAAATTTATTGGACTTGCTGAAATGAGAAACTGCATGATAAAGCTTTGAGGTAAAGTTCAGCATCGGCCAAGTGACCAAAAAAAATAAGAAACACATTGCAAGAATGTGTTTCTTCTATTAATTTCTCAATGTAATAGTCCAGAAAGCTGCAGAGCACAAGAGCGCAGGATTAGGGTCGAAACCTGGATTACAAAGCACATTTTGTTCTCCGCCTGTAAAATCTAAATTTGTTTCTTAATGTTCTTGTATGTGACCTATATATAATACCAATATCTCTAAAAGAAGTTTAGAAATCGGGATGTCTGTGCAGAAAGTTACCCAAGCATGTTTTGGGGTGACCCTCTAAAATGCCCTCTATGGCCCATGCAGCAAAGCAAAGCCAATTAGATCTAATTGTAGCCACACTCTGAAAGGAGCACACAGAGAGTAATGGATTTAATGTGCATCCTGGAGGTAATTAAAGCTACAATCATCACAGCATTCCACAGGCAGCGGGGTCATATGACTGCCTGACCACTCTGCTTACAGTTAAGTTCAATGGACTAACTGTATAGTGAGTAAGAAGGATGCGGAGGACAGATATAGCTTCTTCCGTAAGCATTTCCTGACAAGTTCTACGTAACTGTGTTACCCTGAATTTTCAGCATAGACCTCAAACAGATCACATGAAATTCCCATTAGTGTGGTTGGAGCATTTTCCTGGCTCTGAGCTACATCAGCGTGAAAGAAGTTTCTGTCTGACGCTGATGAATAATCAAAACAAAACTATAGTTGTTAAAATTAAAGCGCTTATTTATCGAACGACATTCCAGCTACCAAGTCTTCCCAAAATACCCAGCAGCCCAGAGGACTTTCTCCACACTGCACAGCCAGAGGGTGTGCTAAAGAGAGCCCTGAATGACGATATTTACCCAACAAGTGAATATGATCAGTATAATGCTTAAGGTTAATACAGATCTAGATTGTTTCAGAACAACATTTTGTTCTGTTTACTGTAATAAAGAGATATAAATCATATCATAATCTTTTCTTGTATAATACAACGTGAATTAAAGGCTAATAAACCATTAAACAAAACAATGGGGAAACGTCTGACGTCCCGGCATGCGTCAGTCCAAATCGATCAGCTGAAACGAACCCCTTACTAATGGATGAAAGAGACTGTAGAGGAATGAAATGGACTTTGAGCATGCCACAGCCAGTTCTGCTTTGAAAATCGTGTTTCATAAGACCTTTTGAGTTGAAGAATAAGCCTTCTTTTGTTCCACTAAATCCTTCGCCCTGCCTCCATCTACGATGGTGTTACACTGCTTTGGGCATCCCACATTTGAGCTGAATTATTACAGGCTGTGACAGACAAATCGTAACTCTTCATAGATACGTATTTATATATCTAATATTAAAAGCAATTTGGAAACATCATTACATAAATCCAGTGCTCATCATAAATAGAACTTGAGCTGAAAGTTTGTGTACCAACCAGAAATATTTTATTGGATTTCACATTATGGTCATTCAGATCCCCTTCCACAGTGGGATAAAATTTAATCTGGTCTGGCATCATTTCAAATATGCTGAAGAAGCTTGGCTAAGAGGAAAAATAAAAGCTTGACGAAAGTATTTTTGATAAATGCTATTGGTCAACCGAACAAATGAAGAATTGATAATAGAGATTAATCAATTTTCAATTCAAAAGACCTTAAATATGAGCATAATATCACATAATGAATAAACTGGCATGTTTCATGGAAGATACTGATGAAATACTCTGTGTTGGCATCGTTTACTAGTTGATATAAAGTCAGTTTAATGTAAACAGTTCACTGTAGAGAAAAGTATTCACTCAGAGTTTGCTTTACAGTGGTGGTGATACTACGACTGAGGCTCATATACGTTCAGATAAAAGTAAATCAAATTAGTTACTTATATCAGATCTTTGAAACAGACTACATGCTCTGTTACATGCAAGTGATCAGACTAAGTTTGTGTGCCCAGGCATCACCAACCGATCTGCATGGGTTATTGTTACAACAGCAGTGCTGGCTCCTCCTAATAAAAGACATAATCAGCTGCTTAGGGCCCCAGGAGGCCCCCTATCAACTTCTGGGTTGTTAATCTTCCATTACGTTGTGTAAGATGCTCAAGCGAGAGAAAAAAAAAAATAAAAAATCATCTAGTTAATTGTGTCTTACAAAAAGAGCCAAAAACACAAAGATGTGGACCTCTGAATGGAAATTGCTGAACAGCTAGTTTATCTGTAGCTCATTAAGATCTTAAAGAAGTATCCGATCATCAGCAAAGCACAAATTAGTCAGTTATGCATTTATATGATTTAGACAACCTCTAATTTTACCGTGCACAAACTAGCAGGAGTGGGGCCCCGAAAGGCTAGACTCAGCCATAGCAAATCCCAGCACTGTTGTCACTCTGGATTTGACATTGTCCTTGTATGTTGTGTTGCGGGTGAGGCAAAAGACACTTGCATTTGGAGCAACCAGAGCATCCACACTGAGACCCATCTGTAAAAACCTCCAAATGTGGTATGGATCCATCCATCTGGATATGCCAAAACATGGATTTGAAGTGGCAGTCTGAACAAAGCTATTATATAGCAATTTGACCAGTCAGCCCATACGTGTTCCAACTTTTCATATGTCATCTTGATGATGATAAAACAAAGTTAATCCTAAAAAAAAGTTCCTTTGGGTGCTATTTTTCCATACAACACCCTGCACATACCTATAGGCCTGTCTCAGGTGTCAGGCAGAGTATTTGCAGCCAGTTAAAGGAATAATTTTCAACTTTAAAGGAATGTCGTCTGGTTCTGTTCACCACCACAGTAAACAATTCCTACTTGGGAATGGAGCATTTATCATCAGAGCACTGAATTACTTTAATAATGCTTTTATTATATTTTACAAGACTTTTGGAATTCTCTTTTAACATCAAATACTTCTCACAAAAGCATAAGAAATATATTTTAAAAAATGTAAATATTAAAATCTTCATAAACCGTAAGCTGCAGTAGCCACTGCCTTTTCCAAAAAGATGCAAATGATTAACTAATAAACACATCAGCTGTGAGTATTACATTCACCTGCTTCTACAGTGCTTCCCAGCAGTGACTCGGTTGGTTCTGTTTTTTCTACAGCAGATGTATGTATTCAGCAACAGGAGATTTATCCTTATGGGAAATCTTTTATTGAGTTAATAATGGAGCCTACAGCATCATCTTGTGATGGGGTGTAATTGGCCTAACAGAGGACAATTCATATTCAGGACAGCATCAAATGGATTAGCGCACGCCTTAAAACTAAAAGCAGAACATAAAATGTACATTCAAGTAACACAGCTAATTTGACACCAAATATAGATTTCAAGTTTTCAGGGCAAAAGTTTTCTTACCACATGACTGCATGCCTTGGCTGTCTAACCCCTGCATGGATATAATGAGAACTATTATTTACTGGAAGTGTAGTCTTTGGCAGTTTTATTTTCTCAAAATGACAACTATCAATTAATAGCAGTAGCTATTTTTACCAGACGGGAAAGATGTTTTCCCTTGAGAAACATCTTTGTATGTGTGTGTGTGTGTGTGTGTGTGTGTGTGTGTGTGTGTGGAGGAGCTTAAAAGAACAGTAAATTCAAATATCTGATTTGCACGTTCCTCAAAAATCAGCCAAGACATATTGGATTCCTGAAGTTTTCTACCTTAGCTGCAGTATACTGTATCTAATATCTAGTTTATTGGGTGACACAGACCTCTATTATATTAGTTGACATTATTACTACATTGACAAAAGTTAGGTAGGACACTTAGGACATCAAAAAGACCTTGGCTGAAGAACTTTGCCTGATGTAAAAAAGAAACATTTCATTTTCAGTGAACCATTTTCATAGCTCACTCTTTCACTGACATGTTGGTCTATTAATAAAATGTTAACAGCCTCAGATTAACCATACGTTTTATCCTGGTGCAAAAAGATGATTATTACACTGAAATAAGTACATTCAGTTTACTGGATTTAAAAGTGCACAGCATTTTCTCATGAATATTTATTCAAAATCAGCACAACTGCCAAAGGTAAATTATTTTAATGCATTACTTATTTCCAGTGCATGAATGTCCAGCTCAAAGTTATCAAAAAGCACAATGTATCAGGGCAGGTATGAGCTTAAGTCTCATACTGCATACAACTCCTACACAGCATGTACAGTTCAGCAAACCGTTTGACATGGTTTAAATGTTAAAGAGGAGCTCCACCATTTATTCAAGATTTCTACATTATGAAATGTGTGTGATGAGTGATTTGGTGTGAAATGCTCTATTCTAGAGAAACTTCCATGTCAGGAATTTGGAAGAGTTTGCCCCTGAAAGCTTCTTCACAGAGAGCTGTTATATGTATTTATTTGAATCTGTTCATAGCAGAGGGATACATGCAGAGCCTTGAAAGGTAAAGGAGTCTCCAATTAAAACTTGTTTTCTCTTTTTCTCTTCATTAGCAATATATACTGCCACTGTCTAAAGAAAGGCAAGTATCTCCAAAATGCCTACTTTACAGGAGAGGCCAAAAACCTCATTTAAATGTAAGTCAGTGGAATAGAAATGGCCATTTCTGTTGGGCCATTCAAATGAAATATTTTGCACAGTGTAAAGAGCAGCTGCTGTGTTCAAATGATGAATGAAAATAAAAATTGGCAATACATGTTTTTCTTTAAATGGCAACAATATACAAACATGGAGAACCTGGATCCAATCACCAGCACTGTAAATAAATCTTTTTGTTTGCCTCCAATTAACTCTTTCACGCCAAACCACTCTCTGTGATGTTTACATCTCAAGCAGCATATTTACCGACTAAATAATTGTGGAAATTTGTAACATGATGGAATTCCCCTTTAGGTTCCAGATATAGTATCATGTTTATAAATTAAATAGATTTGCAGTAATTATCCAGGTCACCAAGGTGTCAGTAAGATGATGATAATGGTGGCAGAAAAATACAAAATCTGTTTTTCTCAAGCAGACATAATCAAAGTCCATATGGCTTAGTAATATAACAACTCATCACAGGTCCTCAGAGGTCTGACAGTTAGTTTAAGGTCTGACAGTTTGTTAGTGGTCTGACAGTTTGTTTAGAAGTCTGTGCATGACAGTCACTGCTTGTTTTGTAACAGAACAGAAAAGCACAGTGTAGGCCACAAGAGGCATGTATGGCAGTACTCCATTTAGTTTTATGCAGTATCCATTTGAAGATCCAAGGACCCCAGCAGTCTAATGGGCTTCTCCGTGCTGCATTCTAGGCAGTTCCGGATGGTATTGTGTGACTGTGACTAAATTTAGATGTCAAAATTAATTTAAAGAAGTCAACAGAGTCAGCGACTGTGGGCATTACTTAACTCCGTTTACTGTGCAAACAGTCCAGCGCCTCTTCATTTCTTAGTCTTTTTAGTCTATGTCCACTGCATCTTATGTAAAGGTCACTTCACATAACAAAGCACCAAGAGCAGAGCACGAGCTCCTTGAGCGTTTTTCTCAACTCCTGACTCCGGTAGGCGTAAATGAGGGGGTCTATGAGCGAGTTGCATATGATGAGGATGAGGAAGAGATTGAAGTGGCTGAAATAGCACTTGCAGTAGGGGTTGGTAGGGCACGTGAGGATAAGGATGAGGTGGAGGAAGAAGGGACCCCAGCACACGATGAACACCCCGAGCAGGATGGTGAGCGTGACTGCGCCTTTCATGCTCGTGGCCGCCGCGCGCCGGCTCTTATGGAGCGCGCGGATGCGGCGCGAGTGCACGCGCGCCAGCACAAACATGTGCAGGTAGAGCGCGGCCGTGAAGACCAGCGCGAGGCCGAAGAAGGTGACCAGGCACGCGACCACCGCGTCATCCGTGTGGTAGACGATGAAGAGCGAGCTCGACGTAATGCTCGCGAGCCACACGAGCGCGATGACGGCCACCGCGCGCCGCGTGGTCATGATGCTGTGGTAGCGCAGCGCGTAAAAGATGGTGATGTAGCGGTCGGCGGCGATCGTGCACAGGAACGAGAGCGAGGACACCACCGAGCTGCAGATCATGACGTCGATGACGTTGTCCAGGTGACGCAGCATGCCCGCTGTCACCGCGAGCACACCGTGCTCGGTCAGCAGCATGAACATGGTCTCCACGACGTTGCTCACGCTCACCAGCATGTCGGACACGGCCAAGCAGCAGATGAAGTAGTACATGGGTGAGTGCAGGTTTCTGTTCTTCACGATGGCCGCCACCACCAGGATGTTCTCCACCAAGCTGATGAGGCCCAGCATGAGAAAGAGCTCCTGCGGGATCATGATCTGCGCGATGCCCGTGGCGTTCCCGTCGCCCATGGACCCGTTCAGCGTGCCGTTATCGAGGGGCAGGGCGCTCTGCTCCAGGAGCCTTGTGGTGAAGTGATGGTGGAGCGTCTCGTTCATGGTCCTGATGTGGGGGTCACAGAAAGGGCCTGAGGTCTATTTAGCAATAAAATAAAAATAAATAGAAAATAAATAGTTTTGTTTGTTTAATTTATATTTATGTAAATGCGATTCTCAGATTTCCTTCAGGGAATTATAGCAGGGGTGTCCAGTCCTGAAGATCTACCATGTACAGAGCACAGACCTAACATACCAGGGTTAGGGTTGGGATTATAGGTTAAGGCTGTGTCTGTGTGTGTATATATATATATATATATATATATATATATATATATATATATATATATATATATATATATATATATATATATATACACACACACACACATATACATACACATACATACATACATACATACACAACTTTAATTGATAAAATAAATAAATATAGAATAAATTATTTTTTATACCTTTCTCTACATCAACATTTACAAATGAGACCAAACCAGCAGCACTCACACGCACAGTCCCTATATTTACATATACATAAGTCACCGAGCCAGTACAACTTAGAAGAGTATTTAAAAATAGCAAAGGGAAGAAAAGAAGAAAGCATGTTTCTCTTACCTCTGTACTTTCCCAGCAGCAGGTCACGGGTTATTAGACACTGTGACTTCTGAGAGCCAGTCCACTGCAGTCCGGCACTGTCCTCTATAAACACTCCCGCTTCTCTCTAATAGAGTTTGCTGGTTTGGTAAGCACATAAATGAGTTTACTGCGTAATCTAACCCGCGTCTAAAATGATGGATAGCCCAACTCTAGCGCGAGTGTCTCTCGACCTGCTCCATATGACGATACGACCACATGAAAGGATCCTGGGTGAGTTGAGGAGTATAAACTCGGAGTCCCTGAACGCACTTATTCATTCAAATCAGATAAATTGGTAACGGGCTGCCTCGCCGGTGGTAGCAAATGCCAGCCAAGACGCCCGCTAGGAGTGTTGCTCCTCTTAAGAGGAAGATAACCAAACTCCTCCTTTCTTACAAACCATCCGCATGACTGTGAAGGAGAATCCGTCGCCTTCATTTCAGCATCGAAATGCGGCTCTCCTCATCCTGCACTAGTCTCAAACTTCAGCCTAACGAAACCTTCATGCACTCACATTCATACAGTCCTACACGACTGGACACCGTGCAGAGCCTACGCTCCACTGCTCGAGCTGTTCCAGGGCTAAAGCTGTTTAACACAAGTTAACAGACTTCAGCTAACGAGGTGCTACTCTGGGATTTTTTTTTTTTTGCACCCGTTTTCCAACAAGCCCCGCCCCCTGCGCCAGGATTGGCTCATGGAATACTGCCTCGTGCGCTGTGACTGGCTGGAAGTTCGTATTCACATTAGGAACGGGCTTTTCAGAAACAGAGTCGCAGAGCCCACCGCTCTTCAGATCACTGAGGACTGACCGGATCATCTTTAATGCATTCCTGTCGAATCGTTTGTTCACGCTTAATTATGACATTCCAGCATATTAGAGCTGAAATGAAGGCGCCAGTTAATCATCTGTCACGGATGGCCAGTTATTAGAGAGTCACAGTGAATGTCGATAAACAAATAGGTGGGTTGGTAGGTAAACAAATAAACACACACTGATGCACGATATAAGGAACTATAAGGAGTTTTTCTCAATGAGGTTTCTCATAAAATAATATATTTGTGGCCATCTCTAAGTCTTGTTTTTAGAAGAATATATTTAAATAACACAAAACATAAAAAAACAGTGCTTGTTTACTATTTTGCAATCATTGCACGGTAGAGCTAGAACCTTTAGAATCGGGCAGGCGTGGCAAGAGACATTTTAACAGATAAACAAATAAATAAAATCGCTGCATTACAATGAGCTCGATTTCTCTATACATAACTCAACATGGTCCATCTTTTCCACATTCATGACCTATTAAATAAACATTAAAACTGGGAGAAAAAACAAAACTGCGATAGTGGTTGTATTTGGAATTGTTTACTATCATACTGCACACTGAAGTATACTAATACAGTCACATGACCAGTTACCTCACATTTACCTCAGAGCTGTTGTTTATACTGTTTAGAGCTAGCTGCTGCAAACACTGCCCAATTCACTTGAAATACGTTTAGTCTAGCGGGTAGTTACCATCACTCTAAAACTGAACCTCTAAAGCAAGTTTATCACCTGGTGGTATACTATTTATTTTTAGGGCTTAATTCGCTGTGTGCACAAGATGGCGTCTCTTAATTTCCGGTTTATGGTTGGTATGCATCACTGTTTCCGGTTGTAGTATTTGTGAGGAGAATTGAGCGAATCTGTGGAAAACAATAGCAATCATCGACTGACGCGTCAACGTCAAGAGAAGAAGACGTCTCTACATTGCTGTGTGCTAATTCTTCAAGGTACAACTCGGATATTAGCTTTCATAGGTTTCCAGTGGATCCTGAGGTGCGGACTCGGTGGCTTACACGGATTCGTAGGAACAACTTCACCCCCCTTCAAAGTACTTAAAAAGGCATTTCAACACCGGCGACTGTTGTGACGGCCGTGGGAAAGAGAAAACTCAACAGAGGAGCGGTGCCCTGTCTTTTTGCCTGGAACGATTACAGCGTGCCCGCACCAGGGCTTAATGTTTGGCAACGTCGGCCGAGATCCCCTTCCCCGGTGTTGGCAGCGTCTGACACCGACCAAGAGATGGAAGTGCAGATAGCACCTGATCATGATTACAGCGTTACTCCGACCACCTCAGCAATGGCAGATGCTTTGGCAAACAAGAACGGAGCACTGAAGAGAAATATACAAGAGCTACAACACCAACTTGAAGCTTCACAACTGCAGTCCCGTTTTGGGCTGCAACGGCTTGCAGGATCAGACGAAGATATTCGTTTTTACACAAGGTTGTTAAATGTAAGGTACTGTTAACTACAATATTATTAAGTCTAAAGTGGTTATCATTTCATTCTTAGATTTGCATCATACAGGCATTTCCAAGATGATAACAATGTCATGTTATCATCAACACACTAAAAACTGGTTCACATTAGTCAAGTTATCCAACGGTTAGATAGCAAAGTTAGATATTAGCGAACGAATCCTCTGTAAATGTTTACCTATGGACGCTAGCTAGCTACTAAGCTAATAAGCCAAGTTAACTTACCTTCGTAATTATCGATGTAACCGGAGACGTACATCTTGAAGCCCTTCTCACCTTCTCCTGGGTGCTGTCGACGAAGCCTGAATAATGTGTTGAACATCATTGATGGTGCCTTTTGGCAAGTCTTGAAGACATCGCGTGGGAAATGCCATTTTGCGTGCTGACCGGTGGAAAGCGGAAATGCTTGTGCTTACCAAACTTAGAACCGGAAACCGGAAACGTCGCCTTACGCAACTAGCCAATTTAGTATGTAGTATGTCATTTGAGATTACAGCCAATGTAACATACACAGTCCAGAACACATTATTATGACCACTTCGTACTTTGGATGGCTGTAGCATGTAGCTTATGAAGGAGGTCACGTTTTCCTGGCTTTCTCTGGGCACATTCATCCATGTGGAAGGCACTCTTAGCTGATATGCCAATAAATCCATTCTTGCAGATTATCTACACCCATACATGCTGATTGCCTTTCCTGGGGCGAATGGGATTTGTCAGCAAGACAATGCAAAACGTCACACAGCTAGAAATATCTGACAGTGGTTGAAAAAGCATGACCAACATTTCCAAGTTCTACCCTGGCTCCCTAATTCCTCAGACCCCAAACCTAGTCGAGCAACCAGGGGCCACCTCGATTGCTATGTTCGCTCTATGGATCCTCAACCACACACACACACACACACACACTCCAGTGACTCATAATAATGTGACTCGACTGTGTATTTTAATAATTTATAAGGAAATTATGTGTTTATATCAAGTACATTATACACTCAGAGAATTCAGAGAAACCTCGGCTGGTCAAAATATTTGAGCCTTCAGGCAGAACAACATAAAAGACTGCTTTAAAAACTTCCAAAACCTAAAAATCATGCGCACATAGTTTGTTGCTGCATCCTTAAATCCAAGTAAAACCTCTACAATTCAAAGAAACCAAATATAAACAGGATCCAGAAATGCTGCCCCCTTCTTTGTAAGGCGAAGTGGACAATGGTGTCCTGTGGTCCTGCAAACCAAACTTTGAAACTCTTTTGGCAATCATGGATACTGCGTCCTCCAGGTTAAAGAGGACAAAAGATCTGGGATGTTTGGTTTTTAGGTGAAATTTATAGAAAATGTAAAACGTTCACGTTACAGTAATATTACATCATGAAAGTAGGGTTTTTAGGTAGAAGCATGCAATAGTGATTTCCTCATCTCAGACTTGAAATTCATTGAAACAAAAGCCAACAACAGTGGTGGGTATACCCCAACAAAAAATCTCTTAACTTGTCATGTGCCCTTCAGCACCAACTACAGCTTGACGACGATGTCTCATGCTGTTTACAAGCCAACTTATTGTCTACTGAGGCATGGCATCCCACTCTTCTTGAAGGGCAGCCCTCAGGTCATTGAGGTTCTGGGGTACAGAGTTACAAGTTTTGACATGGCAACTCTATAGGTTTTCTATGGTATTTAGGTTAGGAGAAAGTGCAGGCCACTCCATTTGAGGTACCCCAATGTCCATTAGCCGTTCCCTAGTGATGCGGCCTCGATAAGCTGGACCATTGTCATCCATGAAGATGAAATTATGGCCGGTGTTGTTCATGCAGAGAAACTATGACTGGATTACAGAAGTTATTCAAGTAGTAGCTTGTCACAGTACCATTCACAAAGTGCAGGACAATTCTGTATTGACTAGACATACCCGCGCCTACTGTAACACCACCACCAACAAAGGCTCGTCTGGTGACAACAGTGGCTGATGTATAGCACTCTCCTTGGCAACCATTATTTCTGCCTGTGCCTGGTGACGTGGTCAGGTACCCTTGCAGGTCGTCTAGCACGCAGACCACGCTGATGTAAACAGTTTCTAACCGGATGCCTCTCACCTCCCTTAAATGTGCCTGAAGTTGTGTGTTGTGAATTTTGCCGTTAAGCTCCTTGTTAGAGAACAGCAAGTTGTGCAAGAAGTACTGAAACATTGAACAGTCGGACATGTGCGCATGGTCATATTAAGTTCACCTGTAAAGGCTGGAGTGCATTTTAAGTTCATCCTGAAATACCGTAACTTTTTGTGAGCAATGTATACAGGTTTTAGAGCAACGTAATGCTGGCATCCAGCAATCTTTTTCACAGAGAAAGTCAACACACCCTGAACCTCATTCTGCACATTCTATAGAAGCATAGCTTCATAATAAAGGAGTCTGACAGCATTATGAACCTAAATATATAACAAGGGAGAGGAACTGTTGAGCAGCTGAAAACCTTTCACTTTCAGAACTACAGCGATTGGCCTCTTAAGTTCTCAAACGGCTACAGAGCACTGCTGCTATTTTTAATTAAGTTTAAGGTCTGAATGGTTTGATTACCATTGGATTCTTCATTCATGTACATTTTGCCCAGCGTTCTCAACTTTTAGGAAATGTTGTTACAGAAAATCAACAAACAATTTGACCAGGCGTATTCAAACTTGAGGTATTAAATCAAATTCATCTGGTGCAACAATGGTTGAGTATTATAAACAGCATTTACATACATGGTAATGAACATTTGGATCAGAAGTTTGTATGATGTTTTTAGAATAGCACATTAAAGCCAAAAAACTATTAACCCTAACAATATTAACATTGTTTACAGTGTTTGGCATAATGTAAATAACATTAGTTGTCTTGAATGTACACTTAGCCTTACTAGAGCTGCATATCTGAAACATTTTATGCCATTACAGAATTTAAAATCATATAATACCTGCTGGATTAAGGCTACTAAATGGAGTATGGGGTAACTGACCCACCTTCCCTATTACGGGGTCATTTGATTGCAGTTGGCACAAACATTTCTTGATCTGTTTTAAACTGAACAGCCTAACAGTTAGTCTAGGCTTCTCGGATGACCTCTAATTTGCATAAGCAGTAAATAATAGTTTTCAAAACAAGGATAGTCATGTGCTTGGACAATATTTAATGATGTCATTATTAATACTATTTTAACAAAGCAATTGCTGATGTAAGGAACACCACCATTCGCTTTTCCCAGAGAAAAAGTTTATTGACCATGACCATGATATTTAAGAAACCTCAGTGTATTTAGCCTTCCCCTCCCCATAAACTGTTTATTAGGAGACTGCCAGCTTATTGAATGCACTCAGCCTTAGCCTTTAAAAAAAGAAAAAGGAGAACACATCTTTCCCTTAAGATCAGCAAGATTACTATTCATTAATCTAGATTTAAAACTATCATTTAGTCAAGGACTATGCTTGATCTGTTCTTAGAAAATGGCCTCCAGTGGACTGAAATTAAAATAGGAAAAGCATGAAAAGCAGGGAAAACACATTAGACTACAACACCGCAATTCTGACGATGGATGGTTTAGGTCAACTCTTCATTAAGCCACTAAAAATGTGGAATTTGTTTTAAATGTTTGAATTATATGTCTGACTGAGCCACATCAGATTAGCTTATGAAAATCGGAGCCCTTCCATATCCTTATACAGAGCTTCTCTTTTAAACTGTAAGCTAGGATTCTATGTAAATAGGGGGATTCGAGACCTTATATGAGCATACAGATAAGCCTGAAGGTGCACTCGTTCTGAGCCCCATAGAGGCGACACCTCACATGCACACTCCTCATGACACAGCCTTTAGCTCCAGGTGAACTGGCAAACAAAGCCTGCAGTTCACAGTCATTTTCCCTCCCTTCGACTGGAAATCTTTTAAATAATCATGTGGTTTCTTCAACATGAGGAGAAAATGCACCAGACTATGAGATGCTGCCTAATTTCAATGATCTGTGGGATTTTCTCATGTACATCACAGACCACATATAGGCTATAAACAGGCAGGTCACACTGAGTGCAAGAAGTTAGATAACTGATCCAGATTTAAAATGCAAACCGTCTGCTTAACAGAACAGCATAAAGAGGAATAAAAACAAACACATTGATACGTTAGAAACTAAATCACGCAATAAAGATGTCAGTACTTAGCATTTTTAAGGCCCCATATCCATCTGGCTTATTAAAATAAAACATTAGCATATAACTAAATGAATATCATGGGATACTGTTTGCTTCGCTCAGGGGCAACAGTCATATTGGAAGAACTCTTAACACTTTTCTATGCAGTTTTCAGCTTAATCCATTACTGTCTTTCATCAGAATTTTTTTTTTTATTATTATTACAATACCATTCAATTGATGTGGTATTATATCACTGTTAATTATTGTCAGGATTTTACAGTAGTAACATTATTCCTGCATGTCTCCTGCAGTGGTGTACTTATTTCATTTTAAAAATCAACTCATTATAAATTACAATTAGACATTTTTCTTGATAACTCAGCAAGTTAAATCTTGAGCTGGACCACAAAACAATACAGGATGTGATAGCAGCTGAAGAGTTTTGATCAAGGTATAAATTTAACAAATACACAAAAAACAAGCTAACATTTATTTTTTGGAATTCAGGTTTTGGTGTTTTAAAGATATTAAAAATATTGTTATTTTAATGCTGGAACATGCGTTTTTAGATTTTTAAAAAGAATATACATATTTGAGATATTCTATGCATGTGAAGTGTAATACACATCCCCCAATTCTGATCAAATTAACAGGCAATATTTCTATATGTACAGTAAATTAGACTACTGAGTTGCAATACTTCAACCTGAAGCAGCATACAAAAATACAGGACTTTATATTGACAATAGTATTCACTCACCCATCCAAATCATGAATTCAGGTGTTCCAATCACTTCCATGGCCATACGTGTATAAAAGCACCTAGGCATGCAGACTGGTTCTACAAACATCAGCATCAGTGACTGACGTTACAAATGCACTTCCGGAAGAATGCTCAGAAATTCCCATAAACACATTCCTAATCCTTATTTAAAGCCTACCTAGCACAGTTGAACCTGTTGAAGCTGCTAAAGGTATGCCAACATCAGTTTAAACCCTATGGATTAAGAATAGGATGTCACTCATGTACATGTAAAGGCAGACGAGTGAATAGTTTTGGCAATACAGTGTATATTAAATACAGCTTATTACTGTGAGTGTACAGTGAAACACAGCTACATCACCACAGGTGAGTAGAGTTGATACCACTCATCAATAGTCCATAAATATACTGTTTAATGTTTTGAGTATTCCTCGTTTGTCAGTTTTGCATTAAATTATTATTATTTTTTGATTACACTCTGCCAGTCAAACTAAAAAAATTAAACTAGCAAAATTAACTGCTCCTTCTATTAAGAGCCCTTCCTTACCTTTTAACTGTATGCATGTAGCAGCTCCTCCTCACTGCTGGTACAGATTTTGATTTACTGTACTTTACAATCATCAAGAGCAGTCTTTACAAACCAAGCAGGCACTGATCTAGCTGATAAAATATCATTTTATCAAAAAAAAAAAAAAAGCATTACACTCACTTTTACCCATGATTCATGAATTACAAATTTCTTAGTGCTTTTATTTACACGTTTTGTTTTAAAATGCATTGTTTTCTTCAGTACTATAATGAATAAGTTAACATGATTAGGTCACAGGTGATGCATTAGGAGCTTGGAAATTTTAGACAGGATCCGTTCACATGAAACTGGAACCGTTTCTCCACTTACATGCTCTTAGTGTACAACTGTGGAACTCATGACTACAGTTTTGCTGTTTTCCCTTTGAAGCTGATTTTCTGTTCACATCTGAAACAGGACTGAAGATGAAAGGTATGCTGTTATCTATGCAATCAGTAAGCAGCACCATCGCATGCTATTATGTCATGATCTTATCTGTCTCTGATCAATCAGCAGAAATAAGAAACTCTATTCAGTTTTAACACTGACCTTCTGATGCATCCTCTGAGGTCTCAAAGACAAAAAATATCATTGGAATACCAAGGCTAAATAATGCTTCTATTCAAATGCTTGTGAAACGAGTAAGATTTTATGGCTTGATGAATGCCTTCCTTTAGATTTAAATCACCAGAGGGTCAGACAAAGAGCATGATATAATCATGGGGAGTTCTCTTAAGGTCGGGAGTACTCAGGGCATAGGCAATTTTAGATATTTAAAAGAATGCCAGGTTTAATCTTTGTAAGGGCAAAAGATGGAAGTATATAGTGCATAAGCACAGTTCCTCCATTCTATTTCTCTATCCGTCTCCATTGTAAGACCCTTCTCTATCACATTAATTTGTATTTCAACCTCTCTCAATAGCACTATTTTCCTCTTCTACTTTCAGGGCCTCTCTCAATCCCACTCCTCTTCATCCCTATCTGGGTTGTCCTCTCTCTGTGGCTCCTGGAACTGGATATTAGCCAGCATGTCCCTCATGGCCACCATCAGTCGATTCACTTCTTGGTTCAACTCTCGTCCAGCCCGCGCCACCTCCAGGTCCTCCTCAGGCCTCTGTCCACCCTAAGACATAAACAACTTTACAGTTTAACTCTCTTTTGGCAGGTGAAAACCACCAGCATTTAAACGCTCTGTCAACCTTGTTGTGTTACATATTATTATGCTTTATACAATCTTCCTCCTTGTGGACTATTTAGATAGCCCAGTGACACAAGTGATAAAGAGGTGTTTCAAGTCTTAACCGAATTTTGCACATAACACTCCGCAAATACACATGCACCATTCTTCAGAAGGACATGTGAAAAACATCCCCATTTTTATTTCTAGGGGTGGAATTTCATTACAAAATTGAAGGGGCCAAGGTGTACAATGGCTCCATTATTCTGACTTTCTGGTGTGTTTCAAATCTCATGGATTTAATTTTGAGCTCAGATGTCTTTAGCAATCTACACTGATTTCATTTTCCACACCTAAAATGTGTTTTCTTGCATGGAACAATGTTCAGCGTAATCATCGCGGAATTAACATACCAGACAACCTTATTTCTGCATTTTGGTATGGTTAACATTTCACTGTGACTGATTTGAGTTGATTTTGAAGTCAGCTTTGAAACAAATAAAATCAGTTAAACTGCATCACAAAATGCTTTCTAAACATTCAGTGACGAATAACATCCATACATGAAATACCTTTACCAACTTCATGTTGTATTTCATTACAAAGAGAGCATAATTAAGCCTATGAAATAGAATTTAGTTCAGCTCTGTATGAGTAACACTGAACGAAGATACTTTTTTTTTTTTTTTTTTTTATGTTTCACCTCATGATAATGTTTTTTTGTTAATACATCAGACCCAATTAAATGCAGCATCTTGTGCATTGTAAACATGTCTTGATGCATTGTTAGATTTTTGAAAAAGAAACTTTCTAAAAGTCCAAAATAGGTACAACTTTAATGGTGCTTTCACACTTTTGCACGTTACACTCTTAACACCCTTGGTAACAACCTGAATGATCCCTGATTTTTTGAAGAAATAGAGATATAACTCTATTATTTCCATAAACAAACTGCGACTCTTCAGAGATGATGCAAAGAGGAGAAAAACCTACAATTGCCCCCCTTAAATACCCTTTCTTATAATTGGAGTCACCTGTGTATGGAGGTCAAGGGTCACTGAACTTACCAAACCAAATTTGAGTTCCAATAATTAGTTCTAAAGGTTTTGAAATCAATAAAATGACAACAGTGCCCAAATTTATGCACCTGCCTACTTTTGTTTAACCAATTCTTGCACATTTTCTGTAAATCGTATAAACTTCATTTCACTTCTCAAATATCACTGTGTTTGTCCCCTGTATGATATATTTAACGCAATTTTTTATCCAAACAATCAATGGTTTATAAAGGTAAATCAGGAAAATTAACAAGGCTGCCCAAACTTTCGCACCCCACTGTATATAGCATGCCATGTTAACTTTAAGCAGTCACAAAACATTCTACTGATCCCCAGGTAGATTTTTATACCATGACGCAAAGACAGACTTGTTTAAAACAGATTCAATTAAATACATAAATTGTTCTCTATTGCGCATGTATTTGTTTGTTTGTTTGTTCTAGTACTATTGAAAAAAAATTGAGAAAGTGATTATTATTGAATAGCACTGTTTTTCATTTTTTTTCCCTCAAAATTACCTGCAGTGTTGACTGTATGACAAATAAATATTAAACAAATAATAAATAATAAATAAATAGTTTTTGTAAGTCATGAATCAGTCATATAACCCTGCTAAACATTGACTGCCCCAAGTCTGTGATTCATTACCAGAGCCTTAATTCTGTAACATTCACTTCCAAGTCTTAATTGCATCTCTTCCAATTGATGCTTGTTTTTTGTGGAGGAGGAGGGGGGGTTACAGTGGTCAGGTGGAATAGCACTCAATTGAATTTAAATCAGCCAGCTGACTTGGCTGGTTTTTAAAGTTTTTATTTCCTGCCCCACACCATCTGTTGAACTCATTTAGCAATAATTATTATTTATAATAACACAATATGGAAATTTTTGAGGCATTTCTGTGGACGTAGAAGATGTTTCTCTAAACATAAGAATTCACTCTGCTACTATCATCAATAAAGACGAAGGGGCCAGTACCAGAACAAGTCATGTATGCAAGTGATAACACTGCATGCTTGTGTGCTTAGGGTCATTACAGTCCCTCTCTTTCGCAATAGTCTGTCGATTCCATTACACTGCTAAAGGTTAATCTGTATCTTATCAGCGAATTCTGTTACACAACACTACTGTTATTTAGGGGATTTTCATCATAGCTCTGATTTTTTATGCCATCAGCTGCTATGGTTGTCCTTGAAGGACCTCCCTCTTGCAAACAAACAGGAATGTTTTTTTTTTCCCCTATAAGAGTAAAGTTACTACTTTTTTGAATAAGGTGTTTTTCCAATAGTATCATTATTGTTTTTAAACATGTGTAATTGTGCTCCTTTTCTCTGTAGTCCAATGAGAGTCCATTTTCTTCAAAGTCCACTTACCTGCAGTTGGAAATTTGGCAGCAAAGAGCGGAACAAGAGAGACAAGGTGCTGTCATTTGAGGCTCTTGGATTCTGCCTAGAAGGATATTCAGAAAATAAAGTAAAATAGCATTAAATTGTTTGATCAACGGAAAATGTTTTAGCATTCTGTGCCAAAAATCCACATTTACAACCAATCCAAATTTACAACAACAGAACACTGAAACAAATAAACAAAACAAATGTTAAGACAAGGGTCAAGCCATTACAAAACTTTATATAAAGTAAATTATGATCCCTCTCCAATCACGTAAGTCTTATTTGCTGCCAATGTCATCTAATTCAGGAATCACTCTCAAAGCTCTAATTTTGCTCATTAACAACCATCACAAGACCGGTTCTCTCCCCGTCTCTCACACACACACAGAGAGACAGAGAGAGAGAGAGAGACAGAGAGAGAGAGAGAGAGAGAGAGAGAGAGAGAGAGAGAGAGAGAGAGAGAGAGAGAGAGAGAGAGAGAGATCCAAACTAGCCTAATAATAATGGCATGACTGCTGTGTATAATCCTGACTAACAGTGGCAGAATGGTCAAGTATTGCATTTTACAGATATGTTGATATAAGCAGAAAATGCAGGTAAAACAAGTGTTCAAATTCTTTTGTTTTTGTTCCTCAATATATTTGCAGTGTATATATATACATACATACACCGTTTATTTTAAAAACGGGTTAACGCTTCTTCTACAAGGCCAAAGATTTTGGCTTACTTCAGCACGTTCAAGCACACATTTTATTTGCTGTGTTTAACAGACTGGAAATAATCTAAACATAATATATAATAAAATCATGCCAGCATTTCTGCACATGCCACACTGTATATTTTTATTCTCCAACAATATGTTAAATTCTATGGAGGATGCCCCACCTCCCACTTTAGTCTACAAAACTTAATTTGACCAAAAGTATGAACCTTAAATACCTACATATTTTTAATTATGCTTATGAATACATATATCAAATCACATTTATAAAAGTATTAGACATTATAAGGGTAAATGGTGTATATATGCATTCGAAGTACATTACAAAACAAAAACAAAAGAGACGACTTGTTTTCCTTCACTGTAAACCGTAAAGCCAAAAAGAACACACCAACATTGTCCAGAAAGAGAAGAGGTAATTGGATAGTTGAGTTCTGCATTCCAACCATACCATTATCTTGTGGTGTGAGACTAAACTGCAGTGTCACGTGGGGGGGGGTCAGTAATTAACCAATCCAGTGCATGTATGAGTGGGACAACACAAACATGCAGATCCCACAAATTGATAAATAACCTAAATTAATTGGTAATAATCACAGAATAAATGTTTTTTTTTTTTTTATAACTGTGAAGCAACCGATCAATAAAGCCTTTAGATGATCAGGCTCAGGTGTGGGAAGTGCTCAAAAGAAAGGTCCATACATTACAATGAAGCCAACTAAAGGCAAGTCTGATATTATTTTTAGTCATCTTTCTTTTAGGAGCAAATCATTTATTTGTGGTCAGTGTATGCCAAACGGTTAAAGGCATTTACACTCATACAAAACTGTGAGAGGGAGCAGACCGTAATATCTATCTTGCAGACAGAAGCAGAACAAATGCAAATTTAGGTGGTAGCAGATGATAGCGGGACAAATTACAGCAGCAGCAGGACTATTATATATAGTACCTCTCTGGTCTTGTGTAGGACGTTACAGAATCCAGCGGGGGAAGCGGATCATAACTCATCACAGGTTGTGTGGTCACTTCCTGCAGAAAATAAAAGTGGTACCACATGGTACTTTTAAAAGCACTGGGTAAAGCATATTCATACAAACTATGTATTTCCAAAGCAGTGTACATATACTAACCATTAACCTGTGCTAACAACTTAATTATTTAGGAACAATGATACAACCTCTGTAGCAACACAATATGGCAATTGGTAAACTAGATATAAAAATGCTGTATGAAAATTCTGCTTTTTTGTTTTAGGTTTCGAGGCTCATAGACCAGCTTACTCCAACCAAGTGAATTTAAGAGAATTCAACTTAGCATGATTCTGTGGCTGTAGTCTGTGTCCCTCACCAAAGGCAGTGTAGATGTGGCCTCTTTAATCTCAGACAGAAGCACATGCCTGTGGATGTTCCTGGGAGCACTCTGGTATCGCTGTTTCCTCCTGACCGTGAAATAAAAAGACATATTAATATGCATCTAGATATGCATACAGTATGAAGAATCAGGGTGGTTCAAAAAACCCTTTTTCCAAGGAAGTCTGACACTGGCCTTAAGCAGCATGTAGCCTTGATGTCTGCTGTATAAATGTCACACATTAAAAACTTTGGTTTGCACTCATTCTAAAGACCTTATCTTTATGTTCACTCTCTCTACTTTTATGTACATTATGTGCCTCAAATGTCTAAAAATGATTAGTCTGTCCTTGCTCTAGAGTGAGAAATACAAATCAGTCAAAGAGTAATTAGTCAATGTTTGATGCCAAGAACTACTAAAACCTAGCCACCCATAAGGTTGCTTAAAAGATGAGTAAATATGAACCCTCTTACTGTGCAAAAGTCTTAAACATCTGAGAAATTAAAACAAAGGTATTTATCTGGGTAAGTATTTATAACCTTTCAGTAACACTTTGCAATAAGGGTACATCTATTAACGGCACTTAAGACAGTAGTAAGCATCACTAAACAGTTAAGTAATTTATTAAACATTTATTAATAACAGAAATCAGGGCTAACATTATTTTAGGTTTTATTAAATAGTTTAGAATCCTTACTAAAAACTTGATATCTCAATTAATAAATAAATAATGACATAACATGTAATGATAAAAGTGTGACTCAACAATTGGAATGAACAACTTACTGAACTCTATGATAATTTCAAATAAAGATTTTATTTAAGCCCTAAATATTTACCTTTAAAAAAAAATTCAAGTGCAAATTAAATTCATAAAGTACATACTGGTTAGACAACAGAACTATACATTATTTAACAATTATCTAAAATATTACTAATATTAAGCATTTAGTAAGAATGATTCTTCCTAATCATATAGTGAAAAATTACATAATATATTGTTCTCAGCATGTTTCTTTATATATAATTTAATTTACTGCAGCTCACAAACAATACCACCGAGTTCTAAAGCATTTAACACGTAAAAGTCCCCTGCCAACACTCAATACTGAGTTCCTCTAGAAGCAAAACAATGTTAAGCACAACTGATGGACAAGTAGATGTCGAAGAACACTAGCTTTCTGAATGGATAGTGCCAAGTAAAATTTGCTGAAAGGAAATGTATGGCGTATGTCTTTTTTATGGTTTGGCAAGGTTCCTAAATTCCATTCAAAGGACCTGTAATGCTTCATCATACAGTAACATTCTAGAGAAATGTGTGCCTCCAGCTTTGTGACAGAAATTTGAGAAGGTTTTCACTTTCCAGCATGTTGTCACAATGCACAAGGCAAGGTCCATATTGTTTTTGGGGAAGTTTGGTGTGGAAGAACTTAACTGGCCTGCCCAGAGTAAAGACCTCCACCCGTTTAAACACCACTGGAACATCAGTACCAGACCCGACTCATTAATGCTCTTGTAACTAAATGGAAGAGAATTCCTGGTGGAAAGCCTTGCCATAGGGTTAGAAGCTCTTATAGCAGCAAACATGCCCATAGTGAATGCCAATAGTTTTAGAATAGCTAAGTAGTGCAATGTATTCCCTATATCCCGTCTGCTGTATATGAACCATTCAAATGAGTCTTAAATGCTTACTGGATCTGAATACTCTCGAAGGGTTGTATCTTGAATTGTCAATGTCAGTTTAAATACAAATGCAAAGCAGAGAGCTGAAGAGACACAGTGGAGTGTCCTCTCGCCTGTCAGATGACTCTCGTTTAGCTATGATAAAAACTGGAGACACACTTATCAGTCCTTGCTTTTTAGACATGTTCCACTCTGATGCAATATGGGTCAATGATGGATGAAAGTGAAGCAGAGTGATCAGGATCAGAGCAGTTACCCCATATGACACCTATTCTGGGATCATTATATTAGCTGGATAGCTAGTTCTGTTTTTGTTTGGTTTCCACTACATGCCTGATCACATTTACAATCATTTTGGTTACATTTCATTAATTTAGTTGCAGTTTATTGTGCCAACATGATAATGAGTTCCGCCTGTTTTGTCTTTATTGCTGGTTTTCTGTGTTTTGTTCAGTTGTGCACTTTGGAATCAAAAGTTCTATTGTTACTATTATTTATCCTTGTCAGAATCAATTTTTTTAAACAATGAAGAGAAATGTTAATAATTTAATTTAATACCAAAAAAAATTTACCAAAAATAACCACATTACTCAAAATGTCATCAATCTGTAATTACTGAAAAGATCAATTTAGATTATCTTTTCAACTGATTAACCATGTAATTGTCCAATTATTATCATCCCAATTGTAATAGCAGTCCTTAAGGAGAGTGTTATAAATGTGTTCTTACTTGTTCTGGCAGTCTTCCACAAAGGGATCCTTTGCATTAACCCTTTTCAGAACCTCTTGAACATTGCCCTCCATCCAGAGCATCACCCCTGCCTCTTTCCAGAGGCTGTGACAACGTCCCACATACAGCCCTTCCAGCTCAGTCAAAGCAGGAGCCTGCCTGAGAAAGAGAAAGAGAGAGAGAGAGAAAAAGAGAAAGAGAGAGAGAGACACACACAGAGAGTGAGTGATGTGAGAGAGTTGAGACACTGCGTGCGGACAGTGAGTGGAGTGCTATGAGAGAGAGAGAGAGACACAGAGAGAGAGAGAGAGAGAGAGAGAGAGAGAGAGAGAGAGAAAGAGATAGAGAGAGAGAGAGATGATTAGGTGAAATTATGATTTGTTTTAAACAGTGACAATACAATTAGCTGTATACAATCATATCTTCATGTCAATAGCTCAAATAGTAAATCCAGTTTGATGGATCTGAGTGAAGAGATCACAGAAAGACATTAATGATTACCCTAAGCGGCTTTTAGGTCCAAAGAATGCATGGGAAGACACAGCTGCATCAGGCTGGACTGTGCACAGGTCCAATAAAGGCATCAATACTGGAACACACAGACATCCAGAGTTTTGTTAATATTAAAGATCAGTAAACTCCAAAACAACAATTTACACTTTAAAGTTGTTATTCACAATTTATAGGTTATATAGTTGGTATCTGGCACTGCTGCAGACAGATGGGAAGGTGGTCATAGCATATTAAAGAAGACCAGAATTCTCATTTATATAAAGATTTTGTCAGTAATCCATTTACCACATCTAGGTCTACGTGAATCAGGCAGTAATCGGATTTTGCTTTGCAATCAGCCAGCAAACTCAAACGTACATGCAGTGAGAACCTCAAAAGCTGCAGCTGCCATACTCAGACTTTTGGATCTTACTCTGATCTGAGAAACTAGGGTAAGCTGTCTACATGCCACTTGAATAATCAGATAATATATATTACCGGATTTTACATACATACATACATACATACATATTAATATAAAAGTTGTGAGTTATGCAACTCACAAAACAGTACTAACACAAAACATAGAATTAAGCTTCTAAATAACCTTCTTTTACTCTTTCGAATCTTCAATGTGAACACAGCTAAGACGCAATCTGACACAACCAGACAATGCAGACAGCCGCTAGACTTGCACCAGCTTGAGTCCATAAATGGTTTCTTATTTGACCATTAAGAAGGCCATGAAAGATCCTGCACAGCATTAAAAGGTCACAAACCCTCTCTCTCTTATAACATGCATGCAGGCACACACACGCACACAAAAGGCATGTGAGTAAACATCTGTAATTTAGGAAAAAGCCCCTAAGAATGAGAACATTCAATCAAATGTGGTTCTATCTATGGAAGCATGTTGCTAACAAGCTAATGAGAGACAACACAGCCAGGCTTCTTTAATGCAAATAAACACCTAGGATTAACTTAGTACTAGAAGCAGCGAGTGTCAACATACTGTGAGCATGCTAGGGATGCGCATGGGTATTCGATTACTTGGTTAACCATTGATGTGCCAGAACAATAGAGTATGCCTGTTCTGTGCTCCAAAGGAATAAGGAGCCTCATATCGTTTTTCAGCACTTAACGTCTTTGGGAAACCTTTTTCAATTAGCAGTTGCATTTCTTGCTCAGCGTGCCATTGGAGTGCTGAATCTCAGTATGTAAATGTGTTTGTGAGACAGTTACCTCATTACAAATGAACAGTTATAGCCCGCTGCTACGTTTATTTGCATTATAGATCGCTCCAGAACAAGAGAGTAAAGTGAGAAGGACAGTAGGTGTTCGTTAGCAATTTTGACGTTAGTTATATACACACACACACACACACACACACACACACACACACATATATAACCCATTTTTGCATGTTATGACACATTTTGCATGATGTACAACAGGTATCAGTTCGTTACATCCATAGTGTGATTCTTACCTCCTGGGAACATAATAAGGGCATCCTGCAGCATTTTATCTGATTTAAGCTTCATGCGCTGGCTCTCTTCAGGTGTAGTCTCCTCCTGCTGACTCAGGTGATAGCAAGCCAGTGCTACTGAGAAGGCATGGTTGGGTAGCTGGGAGAGGTTCCGATGAACCTAAACCAAACCCAGCAGATCACACAGCATACACTTATTACACAAGAGAGTCAATAAGAGTCAAGAGAGTAAACTGTGGCAAAACATTGTTATTTCCATAAGGTCGCACAATACAGACAAAACATTTCATAATATTACATACTGCACTTAACCAATCTGGTATTAGTTATGTGACTAGGGCTGGGCAAGAAAACCATAACAATAATTATCACAATACAACATGATAGAAATATAAAGTTAAATCACTTCTGCTCCACACAACTCTTTTTGTCACAGCAGTCAGATTTTAGCATTAGTAGTGAACTACAGATGGGACCAGATCACACCAGATGGCAAGTCACCAATATCAGTTTAAAAATATCTAAAAGGTAGGACGTTGCCTGTTTGTTATAGTAGCTTAAACAGCTGACCTGGGAACACTTTCTCCCATGACAGATTTGTAAAGGTAAACTTTCACCCAGGAACAAGAATCAGCCACTAAAATTTACATAAATGGGACAGTTATTGTGATACTTATGGGGACTTTTTATTGTGATGATAATATATTTGGCCACATCACACAGCCATATAAATTACAGTTACTGTGATGGTGTGTTTGGTGGCTGGCTAAAAATAATATTTACCAAGATACCAAAAGTAATTTAATAGCAGTATGTATATTAATTATGAAGTGGCATTCCATCAGGGGACGACTTGGGAACCACTACACCAGTATACGCTGTGAGGTGTTATCTTGTGAGCAAGGTTGAACAGCGTGGTCATGGAAAGGTGATGTGTCCTATCGGAGCTCAAATGAAGCATGATAGTGGAATGCCTTGATTGGCGTCATGCAAGGCAAACATGCAGGCCACACTTTTAGTTCTCTCCAGAATATTCTTCAAGCCAATTCTGGACAATCTGGATCCAATGGCACAGTCTTTGTCCTGCTAGAATATCCCCATCATTGTGGTGGTACATGATACCCATAAAGGGCTGCAACTGATCACAAAGCTGTGATACATAGCAGGCACTGGTTAACGTTTAGGCAGACCAGTGCAACCAACCCATTTTGAGAGCACACTCCACACCAACGCAGAACCACCAACGGCATGCATAGTGCCTTGTTAACAACATGGCTTCATGGGGTCTGTGCCACACACAAACCCAGCCAGCAGCCTGAAACAATTGGTGGCATGATTCATCAGACCCATGCCACACGTTAAGTCCTCTAGGGTCTAGTTAGCAACCTCATGAGCCTATATGAGCCTAGATGAAAGCTGCCACGCACTGATCTGTGGGATATGCTTGTGGGCTTCCTGCGCTGATAATTATTGTCGCCTTGCCATGAGCACGCTGACCAGTGTTCAGCCTCATTCAAAATTTAGCACCTCATAACTTATACCAGTGTGGGCTTTCCTAAACCATCCCCTGACGTAACAGCACTCCATAATACAGGGTATTTCAGTGTACGGTGACTTCATGAAGTTTTGAGTCTAGACAAGGCTTCTCACCTCCCACTCCTCGTAAAGTCGGATGAGGAAAGCATACTCCCGACAGCGCAGAGACAGGAAATCAACCAGCAGAAGCATACACAGGGGATCATTATCTGGGTCCAAACTACACATATAAACATATATAGGGACACGGTGTTAAAAAGGGTAAACAGTTTGCAGATATTAGTCTGTCATATATTAAAAAACACAAAACACATCAGGGGATTAGACACAAAAAGAAAAGAAGAGATCATCATGCTTTGCACAGACACAGAGCACCTGTGCTCTGCAGGTTAACAGTCAGAAGGGCGCAGTGCTGTCTACCTTAGAATAAGTTTGCAGTACTCCAGAGCAGTACGGGGACAGCCTCTTTTCTCTAGGAACATCATGTGCTTGTAAACTGCCAGATAAAAGGCCCTGTATAGGACAACAAAAGAAGATGGCTAAAACCATATACTTTAAAAACAGATGAATGACAGACAGAGAGACAGAAGGATTGCAATGTATTACATACAATCTATACTTGAAAACATCTGAGCTTTAATGAAGGTTAAATATTCTAAGCAAATGACCAGTGTGACACATTTTTAGAAAAGCAGTTAATAGCTCTTGTTCTGTAACAAGATGTACATGAGAACAAAAACTGAAAACAGAACAGAATGAACACTGTAGGAGTATGCTGACATCTGAAGGTGGAAGAAGAGCAGTACTAACCTGTTCTCTGCTCTGCGGTAGTCCAACCTGCTGGCACCGGAGGTCAAGCTGAAGACAGGGTGGAAAGCACACTCAAAGCTGTACAAAGCCCTCTCTGAAAAGAGTAAACACAAATGCAGAGACATTCACAACCATATATGTTAAAAGAAGAGCACAACAAGTAACTTTTAATTAATAATAATGAATACAGAATAACTGCTGAAAATCAGTTAGTGTTGCCAAGCAAGATTTACATCTGAAAAACCCTGCACACACTGTGCAACGTGAGGGTCTGGTTTTCGTTGTTAACATGGTTATTAATGAAAGCAATGCTTGTGCAATACAGTAGAGCTACTGTGAACGTGGACACGGGACATGATCAGACTGTAAGGAAGAACAGTTTGTCTGCAGCTAGACAAAATGTGATGTTATAGTAGGGGTACACAAATGAAACACTTAATTCTAAGACATATGAGCTGCGTGGTGTGAAGAAGAAAAAAATTAATACACAATAAATAAATACATTTGAAAAATGATCTATGAGTCACACTTCATCATATTCTAGACAGAGGGCATGTGCATATGCTGTGTACACCATGGGAGTCTCAATGCTTGACCCATACAGCAAGCGTATGATGACACTGTTCTGCTGTTGGGATTATTTTGATGGCATGTTCGAGTCCACTTCAATAGTCACATTAATCGTATGAAGAGTAAGTTCTCAGGAGTCAGGAGTCCGGAGAGGTGAAGAATAAAAGTACTGTTGATGGCACATAAAAAAATCTGTTCCTAAAATATTTGGTAACAGTGATGTATATGATGTATACTGCTATCCCTTAAAAGCCATGGAAACTGGTAGTATATTATATATTATAAACATCACACTGTCTCCTAAAGTTGCACAGCAAAACACTTTCATACCGTCACTTAAACATGCACAGAAATTCTAGTGTAAGCTAGATACATAAAAACGTTTGGTCTCCATATCTGATTTATTATTATTGTTCGCGTCCTGAATCAGCCTTTACATGCCGTCTTCTTTAGATATTTATTAGCAGCATGTAGCAGATTTTTTCCCCATTCCTTGTCTGATTTGTAAACTGATGAAGCTGGCCAAGAACACACAGAACACCTTCCCTCACAACAAGAACAGGGCTTTAAAGGTTTTATGTAACAATTACATCAGTTAATAAAACAAAGAATTTCTAATCCACAGCTACAGTTTTTAGGCTACTTCACATGGCTACTCTAGTTTCTTTCACATGGCTACTTTAGTTCTAGTCTTTATTGTGTAATTCATTATTTTTTATTATTATTTTTTTTAAAAATTAAATACCAAATAATAAACAACTACCAAGTCAGAGTAAAAACAAAGTCAGCTTCTAACAGAATCCTTCAGTAACAAAAGTGTGTTTGTTTTGTCTGGTTTAAGCAGGAATTGTTACTACAAGCTGCCATGTAACAACAGGTTAGTGGAGAAAGATGCTGAACATGGGACAGCACGCAGTTTGAAGTTTCAGGCCCCATTTTCTGTGCACTCGTTTATCGATCATTAAAATACTATACCTAGCAGGTGCAATAGCTAAGATCAACACTTTCATTTTAAAAGAAACTCCTGTGGTCTCATGCAGTACACCCACTAAACAAGTGCAAGAAATCAACATTACACTACTCTGTATGAAGAACTACACTCTCATTGTCTCCATCTAGTGGCTAAAACAAAAACAACATCAGTACATGAACATAATCTCATTCTTCAACAGCAGGCATGTCAGTTTTACCCAGTGTTCAAAAAGAAAAACTATAAATAATAATAATAATAATAATAAATACCTAAAATAAATATGAATAATTACACAGACATTAAGGAGGAGTTAAATTATTAAATGTACATTAACTGAATGTAATTTAATCTAAAGATTAAAGATCTTCTCAAATCAGAAGAAAAGCAAAAGGTAAGACATGCATGCTCTCTCTCAACATGCTTTTCCTGACCAAGCCAGCAGTAGTGAGATCATAAACTTAATCCCATTTGATATGTAACTGTGCATCTCCTGCCTCTGCAGCTGTGCTGCAGATGAACCACAAATCAGAGCTAAAGGAACTGTACATATGGCTTAAAGTGAGCAACTGATTTGAACCTGACATTTCTTTCTTCTGTACACTCTCTCTACTCTGTTACACTAAAGCATATTCTTTCTAATACATTACTTTCCTACATTAATTCTACTGCCTTTGCCTTTATCAGTTTGACCCAGCAAAGCTGGCTTGATTGGATAATCACATCATCAGTGGGCCCACAAAACCACATGCAACAAATCCACATATTATGGAAATGCATTCAGAGGAGTGAGAGAGTCTGTCACAACAAGCTAAATGATACCGGATACAGGCTTAACCCTTAGACGTCTAGAGATATTTCTGCTGTTGGTAATATCAGATATGGGTGCTTAACCATACAATAACTTAATTCACTAATTATACATAGACATCACAGATCACCAAGTTATCGGCACATATGTTTTGATGGTACTTTGCTCCCCTTTTTGGGTGGTCAGTGAATTCTTTCTTTATAAATTGTATCACAGCAGGTTATACAAGGCCTATGCAGCACCATGATGGCAGCATACTAACCACAGGGTTAAGCATGTCACCGTTATACACTAATACGTCTTCCACTGAGACAAAGCAATATTATTTACACATTTAAACATTAACACAAACTCAACATTTACCTTAATCTCAAAAAACTGAAAATAAAGAAAGCAGCAAACTGAAAAATAAAACAATCCTGTAAAGTGACGCTGCTTTACAGGATTGTTTTCATTTTCAGTGTGCTGCTTTCTTTACTTTCAGTTTTTTGTTTGGTTTTTTTTTTGTAATTGAAAGCAGCAATTGTGCAGGTCCAACCATCCCTGCAGCTGTCTAGTATAGACATCTAACATAATCATTCCAAAAACATTGTGTTCTAGTAGGTTTTTTACAGCCACGTTACATACATGTGCCTACGTCATAACGCACATGAACACATGCTGACCAGCTGTACATGATTAGTAACGATTGTTTGCTTCGGGTAAAGGATGTAATAGATTAACACCTTCTACCTTTTGGTATGAAAACGAGAACTTTGCTCTCTGAATACTCCACTCTGACTACTAAGATTCCTCCTCTCTGAAATGAGACCGCACAGCATGTTTCAAACGCAACGCATGTGCTCTTTCATATGCTCAGTGCTAAATAAAACTTACGGGCTGCAGCTTTAAACATCTTAACTAAAGCTCGCCACAGTGAGTGCGGAAAAGCCCTTTTTTTTTTTTTTTTTTAAAGCTCACAGATCACTAACGAAAAGGACAATGAAACTTATCCCTTTAAACTCCGGCAGCTAAAATTTTATATTTGCCTTTTTTAATATACCTTCAGACAAACATTGACGTGTGTATGTGTGTGTGTGTGTGTGTGTGTGTGTGTGTGTGTCTCACCAATCAAGTCCCTGGCCGTCTCTTGGTCCTCTTGTATGCGACAGACATCAGAAAGTTGCAGTAAAGAGTCAACATGGTAGGGGTTAAGCTGCAGCAGAACCTGTTCAGACACAGGAACTTAATACCTCTCTAGACAACACCAGAAACATGCATACTCATACATACATATACATACATACATACATATATATATATATATATACATACACACACATACATATAAACACATATATATATATATATATATATATATATATATATATATATATATATATATATATATATATATATATATATAAATAAAACATACATAAATATGTATAAATAATTACAAAAATATATTAGAATATTGCAATTCTCTACTGATTTCAGTTTAATTCAAAAAGAATATTCACTAATCCCTACTGTTCGTTTTCATTAATAGTTCACATACTGTCCCAAGTATTAGGTTAGTGGTACAAATCAGTTGCAGAATGTAACATACACAAACACTCAGTATGTTAATGAAGCTGTTATTTAGTTACCACAATGTTATTAGGATCCATGGACTCCACAGCATCAAAAAATTTGAACTGGACCTGTTGGTAATCGCGACTGTGCTCAAACCCAAAGGACTGGAGGCCATCTTTGGACTCCAGCAGGCTCATAGAGATACCTGAGGGAGAAAGAGACGGAAAACGATAGGCTAGGTCATACTGATTCGTTATGGGCTTCATGTACCTAAACGACAATCACATCACAAAACATTTATATTTCACAACAACAAATATTCAATCAGATTCCATTTACAAAGCAACTGACTGTATTTTAAATCCTATAGCTTTAATGAAATACACCTACTGAAATGAATAGGGTCACAATGGAAATGCTATTTTTTTTTTTCAAAATTCCTAAACACTGTCAACTCTGTAGTGAATATACACACTACAAATCTTTGATGATGTCCAATTGCTCCCAGGACCAGAGAGGTCATAACCACAAACACCTCACAGAGTTCTGCAGGCTTTGGGAAATCATTTAGTGGCATGGAAGTGTGATATAACACTGAGAGGCATGTAAGACTTATTTTTTTAATCCAGCATTTAACTAGGAGCTCTAATGGGCGAGGGAATATTTGGCAAGAGTCTCTGTGAACAGTTACGTCATGTGAAGTCAAAATGAGGAATAACTGTATTTTGCCCTTAAAGGGTATTAAAGGCTGACCTGCCTGCAATGCAGACCTGTCAACCACTGAAAACACATGGCTAAAGTCTCATACAACAGAAGAATGGCGGATTTTAAAAAAATGGCAATAAAAAAAAAAAAAAGACATAAAAACTGGATTAACTGATGTCTTCAGCCCCCAAATTATTAAGTGTTTTTATAAGGAAAGATGATGATGATGATGATAAAAGTAAACAAGCTTTTGTCCCAACTTGACTGAGAGCGCAGATTTTAAAAGCACATCAAACTTCTTTCAAAGGCAGCATTTAACTAAGAGCTCTAAGAGGCAAAGGAACATTTGGTTAGGGTTTTTATAAGCGGTCACATTATCTGAAGTTAAAAGGAGGAATAACTGTATTTTGCCCTAAAGGTCCCCAGTGTTAAAAGCACAAGTGTAGGTGCATAAGGGGACAATTTCCTCAAATCAGACCAGGAAACGTCAAAGAACATATTTAAAAATACACCACAGAACACACCACTGTCAACATGTTACGCAATAAAGGCGCCTGTAGGTTTTACTTTGGTCAGACATCTATTTTAGATCACTTGTATCACTGCATCAATGATTCTGCACGGAAATTCAAAACTCCTCAACAAAGGATTGGACTATTAAGTGCAGTGTCTAAAAGTATCTTGGGGCATACCTGGTCGGCTAAAGCGAGGCCAAGTGTCTTTGGGTGTGGTCATCCATGTGCTGCGATGAAACTGTCTCTGTCTTTGTCGTGGCCTTGAAAGTACATGGTGAATGATAAGGCACATGCTCATACAAATAAGTCACAGAATACAGCATAACTACCTAAAACTACATTTTGATTGTTTTATAGCACATTAAAAACTGAACCAACTTTTGGTCTCCCAGAACAGCCCGAGCGCCGAAATATCTTTTCAGTTCATTCTCTGGATTCAGATTCCTAAAAGACAGAAACAGGAATAAATAAAACACATCATTGTGAAGGATGAGGTACTTCATCTCCTTCTACACACAGAACCACAGTCAAATTTTTAAAACCATAATTTTAACTAAACAGGTCAATTTTGATGCAAAAAACACTTTTACCTGTGTTCTACATAAAGCACAGGTCTATGTCCTGTAGCTCCACTGTCCCCACTCTGATGTGACAGGCCATTCGTCTTTTCTATGGTTTCCAACAATGCATCAATGTCTTCCCCTGCACCAGACTCCTCCTATGAACAAATTACAAACTGAAGATACTACGAGGACCACGATTGGTTTATAGCCCCATGTTTAAAAGCCCACAATGTGAAAAGAATTCAAAAATGACAGGAAGATCACACCTGCACATCCCCAGCAGCAGCAGCCTTTTTTCTCTTCTTCTTCTTCTTTTTCTTATTGTGTGGTTTCTCGCCACAGTCAGCCTGAAAACCAAAAGCGAAGCAAAGATTAGGATTATTATTCTGAAAAACACAAGCTTCTCATTTTACATCACCATTCACTATTAAACATTTAATTTGGGATACACAGTCATCTTAAAACCACAAACGTATTGGCAAATGATTGTTTTAGAATTCTTTATCAGTATTTATCAGTGTTTAGATTTAACTCATAATTTAAACTGATATTTCATTATGCATTTATAGCAGCACAATGTAATATTTTTGCGAAAACTAAGTATGCTGAGTATAGAGAATAAAGTACACACTAAAATATGGTGTACATGTGCCACTTAATGGTTTAAAATCAGAGGTGTTAAGACAGATTTGGAGTGAGTACTGCGAACCATGGCACGTGTCTTAACATATTAGCAGTAATGTTTGGGTCTCAAATGCAAAATCAATGTTACACCAATGAAAATACAATGACAATAGTAGATAATTCACTCTCATCATGAGAAGACACAGCCTTAACCTCTGAATATTCTTTCAGATTCATCTGCTTCTGGGGGTCCAAAGTACAAACCTATGTTACAAAAGGTTCTTCCCCAGGTTATGTTTCCACCATAGTAGTGTCCAAATCCTACATAGTGCTGCTTTTAACATATTCATGGAGAATCTGTCAATAAAGCCTAGGATTTACCATGCAAATATGTAAATGTTTTGTTTATTTTACTGCATTTGGCCTCCTCTATAAATAATTGTGGTGGGAGAGACAAAAATAATACAGCACACAATCTCAATATTTTAAGATATTGTATTGATTCCCAGACAGCAAGTGTCCAATATTTAATCATATTGCAAATACAAATAAAAGTACAGCAGAAAAGATTGCATTCATTTCGATGCATGGGTTTCAAGGACAGTGGATTCCTATACGACCATAACAGTGCCAGTTTTTCCTTTTTAAACTTGAAAGGTGAAAAATCACTACGCTACAATACCGCACAACACCGTATTATGACTTAAGTATTATAATACCAATGTATTGTGGTGCCTGCAATAATAAATACATTTTTATTGATCCCTAATAATCACTTTTCCTACATTTTGTAATTAAAACAGACAGGAATAATTGGAAAGAGTAGCACAGTATGTGTAATGCTGAATAATAGCCACTGTGTACATAGCTTTTGAATATTAAAGTGACACTACTTTGTCTGTTCCAACTTGTCAGACTAAAAAAAAAAACAAATAAATATTGTGACATATGATGTACGCATGTGTCTTCCTGTAGTGCTGTGTTTATATTTTCCCTGGGTTTCAGTTATATGACTATATTTAAAGCAATAATCAAACCTAAACATGTTTAGCACTCCAGCTGCTGTTCATAGCTTTACAGGTTCTTCAAATCTAAAGGTGTTTCAGTAAGTAACCTCACATCACTATCGTTTAAGGACTACAAGGACTAGTGACTTCTTATTGTGTAAAGGTAAACCTTTGGCGTCTCTGTCTCTTGTAGTCCATGGCTGTCACGACTCTTCTCCTGGCTTCTGGCTGTCAAAACACTCTCCTCATCGGTGGGACTTTTGTCCACGTCGTTGTCAGGTTCGCCTATCTGTAACAGGACACAACAAATAAAACAGCTGGTGACTTATCAGCTCCTATGAAAAGATCTCAGTATTACAGCTGACTGAACTCATCTCTGACCAGTTCATAAATATTGCTGATGTTCTTCTGAGATTTGCTCTTCTTGGCTCTCCGGCTGCTGCTGCTTGCTTTGGCCGGCTGTAACACCTCGTCCTGCTCTTCCTCCTCCTCCTCTAACTCCGCTATCCCTGCCTCTTCATTCTTCAGTTTTAGGTCTCCGAACTCTATCCCCTCCTGCCCCCTCTGTTTGCCTTTCAGTCTTCGCAGCGCACGACTCGACATGTTGAGAGAAACAGAAGGTCCGCGGCTGAGCTGGGCCGAAAGAGCAGGCCACCATAACCAGATGAAACACACAGCGCAGCAACGCGGCTCTTGATTGGACAACTAGGCGGAACCGCTTTCACTTTAAAAGGAAGTGACGTAGTTAAAGTGACAGATAAACAATCATATTAGAAGTTATACGAAAAAAGTTATTTTAGTAAACGTACAGCGCTCGCTGTAATATATATATATATATATATATATATATATATATATATATATATATATATATATATATGCATATATATATATATACAAATACAAAAGTCAAAACAATTCAGGGAAGGACAGAATAAGCCCCTATAATATATATATATATATAGGTTATTCTGTCCTTCCCTAAATTGTTTTGGTTTTGTATTTATTTCTTTTATAATTATGTTACAAGTAACTTAATCAACAGGATCTGTTATTTGGATGTCACATTAAATAAAAAAGTAAAAGTGTGCGAAACATCACGCTTCTCATTTACACCAATCCTGGTGTAATTAATGTTAATGCTTATTAAAGAAGTGGCAAAGAAACTGCATGGTTATATTATATATATATGTATATATATATATATATATATATATATATATATATATATATATATATATATATATTGTGTTGAATGTTTTTAGTCAACACTTTACATGATCACTATTTCTGTAGTTGGTTTTTGAGATGGTGTTGTATTTTATTGTTTTGTCAGATGTTAACCACTGGATGACGCTGTTTTACCGTCTGAGATATCTGTCTACAGGACTTGACAGGAAAAAGTGAAGATGATAGGCTTCATGGTAAGGTTTAGGAGAAGTAAGATTAACCCTGTTAGCTCATGTATCATAGGAGGTAATGAAGTAAGTTTTGAGCTGAAAGTGCTTTGTCATAATTATGAAACAGATTCTTAAAATAGGTCTGTAGTAACTTTCCCAAAAGGAAGTTCTATACCAAATCTATTGTTTGCCTCTGGGGAGTAGCTTTCCAACTCTTTTTTAATGTTTCTTTTAGTGTGTAACTAAAGCTAGTATTGTGGGTTATTAATGTAGCAGTCACTGGGTTGTAATTTAATTACTTACTCATTACTCATTGGTATACCACTACCTCCATTACACAGACACTGAAGGACTTTACACAGACACTAAGGACTCTATTTTTATACTTCCATAATTTATTGTGTATCTTTGTCTCTATCTGTATCACTCTGTCTTGTGCTTCTCATGTTACTTCTGTGTACATCTGCTACTGGATGCCTTGTATTTCCTTCTGGGATCAATAAAGTATCTATCTCTATCTATCTATCTTATTCTAGAAGCTACGTTTTAAATATCATGTTAAATCTACATTCTGATTTTTTTTTTCTGACGCTGAAAAAATGAGGACTTGTACTCATAATAGTTGTTTTGACTGGAAATCAGGTAATAAAGGGCGGCTTTGCACAGTACTGCATGTCCTCCAAAAGTTTCAGGAAAGATATCTATAGATTAGATTTAAGGTTTGAAGGGGGCTAAGTTCTAACTTGTAAGTAAAATAAGGAAACCATGATTATTTTCATCTTCAGTCAACAGACTTGTAAAGCATTAAGCATGTGACAAGAGCCTTTAATGTGAACCCGTTAGAGGAAGCGTCCATTCTTCCTTGTTGTATGGAAATAAAAGGTGTGGCCATGTTCTTGACAAACACACAAGGAATAATCTGCTCAGTGTTTCACTTACACAAACAGCGCATTCCTCATGTGAAAGTCATCTGGATAACAACAGGCAAAACAAGCTGGATTTTTTTTCCTAAGAAAGAAGCTGTGAGAATGTGGCAGTTCTTTGTTAAGGTTATGTGAAATACAACTTCCCCTTGGTTGCATATTAAGGATTTCAACATCATTGTCTATTTCCTTCTATGTTTGTGTAATCTAGTGAAGTGCTGTCAGTATAGGAACGAAGGATTTCCCCACTTTTTGCAACTGAACAGGCCAAAGAAAAAGAGCATTGAAAAAGCAGAACTACACCCTGAAATGTGCTTCACTGCTTAAGGAACTGTATGATCCTAATTGAAATTAGTATTTAAGTTGTCAACCTGATTTATGTGAAATTGTGATGTGACTGTATTGAGCATATATTGTAAATAAACCATCATATATCATTTCCTGAGTTTATTAGTATAGTATAAAAGCATGACCATACACAAGATGAGGTAAATCATCATTATCAAAGACAACAGTAACTGTTTACAATCAAAGGTTTAACCACTGGCACTGTTAGAACATTCACAAATAGAAACTGTACTGCCAGACTCCTAAACATTTAAAGTCTTATATTCTGCATATATAGACAATTTGTTCTCTGTAACTGGGTATAGTCTACACACAACCAGTTTAAGACAGCAAGTGCAACTAAAATACTTTTTTTAGTAAAAACTGACACGGTAAATACACAAACCTAACACATATGGGTAAACAACAAAAATAAAAGCTAATGACAAATAATCCAAAAGCTTTTAATGTGTTCTGCCTTCATTTCCTCTGTCTAACCCAGTGTTTCTCATACACTGGTCCTGGAGATCCACTGCCCAGGACATAATTGTGCTTTTCCCATATTAACACACCCGCTGTAACCCAATAATGAGTTGACACTAAAGGAGTTGGCCTTGAGGACCATTATTGCAAAACACTCGTCTAACCCAGTTTACCAGTGACTTACAGATTCAGGGCTGGATAGTCACACTTGATATATAGCATACATGTACTACAGATTACAAAGACAGGATAAGAATGCTCAGAAAATCTAGGCAGATTGCGACCACCTCTTATCTCAGAACACAGCATACTTATCATTATTAAAAGGACAGTAACATAAAAACAATTCTAAGCAAACCTTTCCATCTCAACGGTCCAGTGTTATTCAAGCTAGTCTGCATCTTCCACATGTATCTCACATAGTTGGATTTCACAAATGTGTTTCCTTGTACAGAGTAAAAGCACATAAAAGAACAACATTTTCTGTGGAAATCAATCATGCGATACAGGTGTGGCAGGTAGAGACGCGGCTAAAAAGCGCTGAAGGTTTTTTTGACAGAGTAAACAGAGCAGTTCTGCGATTATCTGTATGCGCTATCACTGCCTTTGTAAGACAGTTGCCAGCATTAGTCCTTATGATCGTCAGATCATCATTCATTGGCAGTCACAGGTATGGGGTTAACGTAGGCTGCAGATTCGAGATCATCTGTCCTCTTCCTGCGCAGCTCTGGAGGTGGACGTGGAGGGGGGTTCTGAGGAGGATGCTTGATGCTCTGAGCGGTGTGTTTTGTGGGCTCCATCTTTGGTAAAATAGGCTCCCAATGCTCCCCGTGAATGGCTGCCTGTGTAGAAGGAGTGAAAGAAGATTTTAGAGAAGTTGCCAGTTCCTACAGAAACCATCACAGCCTAGAAAACCACAGATGTTGCAACCACAGAAACAAAGACTGTTAAACCAAATAACAGCTTGGTATCTTTCAGCAACTGAGAGATAACACAACAGGATTCTATTATGGAAAATTAAGCTGACATTTTCAGATTTGTTTTATGACTAACTCATTTGCAACATCTTTTACAATGTGTGGGTCGTAATGTAGCATCTGATGTTCTTATATCATCACCATTAAAAACAAGACATGAAAACTTTACAGGGGAAGGGGAAAATAAGGTTCTTGGTTTTTAATGTAAACAGAGTAATTCTGGAACATTAGCTCATTCATCATGACCTGTATACATAATGTAAAAACAGCTGCTGTGTTCAAATTTCATTAAAAAAATTATGTGCTGCAGAAAAAGACTACTAGAAAACTAAAGCAGGCAGCAGATGGGCAATAATAACAGCAAGGTGTGTCCATAGACGGAAATTCCTGACAGACAACAAGAACTTCTTTATTTCAGTTTCCTTATTTCACAGTGAGCTGCATAGAATTACCCTCCTTTAGCTATCATTGAATGAGTCTTTGGCCCTACAGCAAAACAGAGAGAGAAACATAAACAATACTTACTGACAGGTAGATCAGACTGGCCATTCCAAGACATACACAGCCTAAAACTGTGGCAAGCATAAAACCTCCTGGGACACATAGCCTGTAGGAGTTAAACAGGAAGAAACAGCACAAATTACTGGCAAGAAAGAGAGACTTTAAAGACTGAGTTCACTACACATTAACACTGTAACAGCTGTTCAGTGACACTGTAATAACGAAAGGTATCAAGTAACCTGTCTGTCCGCCTAGACACGGAGCTTTTTAAGAGATAAAGGAAAAATGCAGGCTGAAAAGAATGCACAGGTAAAAGTGTTTAAAAGCATGAATTTACTCACGCAGCATGCAGGAGCGCACGGACGTAGTAGTTTCTACTCAGGGGCCCGAATGCATTTACACATACAGTGAAGCAATACTGACCTCTGAAAGAAAAAAAAAATCAAACTGAAACTAGGAACCAAAAAGCAGACATACTCTAAAAAAAGATCAGGGGCAGTCTTGCAGAAAGATCTGACTGTAAAGGAGTACTCACGTTCTCTCAACACTGGTGCCTTTGGCTCTCTTGCTCCTTGGGTACTCAAGCAAACACACAAACACACCTGCAGCTCTGTGCAAGTCAAGGATATCAAACTATGAGGATAGACCTGCCACTTAAACAGCTGGGAAACCTTTACTACTCAGTGGCACACTTAAGCTGAAATGGCCCAATGTTAATAGTGGATCACAAATGGCGTTAGTTCACAAATGTAGTTTAGAGCTATATATTATATCGTGTTCCTGACATAATAAAAAAAACAGTTAATTATTAAATTAAATAAAGTTGTGCATAATACAAAAACATGTATCCCATCTCATCCTCAACTGTCATTGGTTGGGGCTGAGGTTAAGGAAACATTTTATTTGATGAGACAAAGCATATGTTTTCTCAGCCCACACTTTGGTCATTATAAATCACTGTGTTATGAATATTATAATATATTATCCATCCCTGTGAGACAGTACTACAGGAATATTATAAGAGGTGGTAAATATTATAGGTTACTTTAGAAGTACCGTGAATCACTGTAAAATAGTATAAACAAATATGATTGGTCGTTACATCCAGACTTCTAGCAGTGTAGGGAGGAGATGGACTAGCTAGTACATTACAGGGTCCACAGGCTGATTGTGCTGGTAGATGTCTTGGCTCACGGGTGGTCCCACACTAAGTCAGTAGCTCATGTGAAAGGATACATCCCAAAAGCGGCGAACTCCCATCCTTTCAACTTTCCAGCCACCCCTACGATGCCACCGGTCAGATAAACTGAAACAGGGAAGTACACAAAAATGGCTCACACGAATCACTACTGTATTTCCTCATTAGAAAAGAGAACCAGAGTTCAGTTTAACCTGCATCATGGTCCCCACAACCTTTACCTCACCTGATACCTTAAACACGGCTCACTTTCACTGCAGCTGATCACATTTATCCATGGGACATTTCGTCTCTCTCTCTCTCTCTCTCTTTCTCTCTCTCTCTCTCTGGCATCAGTCTTTAGTGTACTGAACAGCTGTCCCATTATTAGCGTTAATAAATCACATCTTACTACACACCGTGTTTTCCGCCGGGTTTCTGATCCTGACCGATCTCTGTTCTGATCTCTCACACCAATCTTTGTGATTTAGTTTTAATGCAGTTTCGGCTACTTACTGAATCCGGACGCCAGGGCTTGCTCATTGGCCCACATCGCCCACTCGATCTTCCCCATTGTCAACACAGTTGGTTTAGGACCACCGCTGATTAGTGTAGGTGGGCTGCTGTTGCTGCTGCCAGTGCTGAGCACATTCAACAATCACTCAACTTTATTTGAGGAACAAAGGTGGGAGGAACAGAACTTCACCGAGCCCAACCCTCCTCAGATCGTCACTTCCTCCACTCAGGATTCCTGCAATGCTGCGGTGTCTTACTGGACGGAAAGCGATCTACCTTAAACACCCTATCTATAACTGTGTAATTACCACTATAAACAGGAAGGTAAATGGGCAAAAGGATAGGAAGTAAAGTAGAAAGAAAAAAAAAATCACAATCACATAAAACAAATAAACAAAGAAGAAAACACCAAAAAATAAAAAAATGAAACAAACTAATAAACAGTCAGAGAGAATCACAGAGCATAAAACACTAATAATAAATAAAGAATGAAAGAACAAAAGAAAGAAACTGAGAGATTCAAGTAGCATATATCACATAAAAATAAGTAAACAAAGAAGGAAAGAAAAAAGAAAGAAGCAAAAAAACAAATGACACGAATCACAAATAAATAAATAAATAAATAAATAAATAAAAGACAGACAGAATAAAAAGAAAAAAAATGCATACCATAAATTGCACATATAAATAAATAAATAGAGTGATGAATCATAAATAAGTCATTAAAAAAAGACACAACACACTCAGTCATCTGAAACATGTAGGTTATATTTTAATATAATTCATCTTCAGAAAACTACAAAAATATCATCAAAAAATCTGCACAAAATTAATGTACATACATACATACAGGTGTAAATAGACAGTATGGTACAACGTCTGAAGCACACGGTGTCAAGCCCATTCCCGTAACTGTTACAATTAACATTAAACATCTTTCTCTGTAAAACCGAAATCATTTCTTTCTTCCTCCATTTTCACTCCAGGGAAGAATTTATTAGTGCACTATTATCATTCAGGTGCTTTTCTTGGGAAGTCCGTCTGGGCCTAACAGATGAAGGCTTGTGTCCTCCACCACACAAGGACCGGGGCCAACCTGAAAGCAAACACAAATGACTCTCTTTCCCACTTTCCACTTCCTCCTCCTGAGAACCGTGAATTACGATTATCCGTAATCTTTCCTGGCGTTAATGATTATACAGGCTTTGCCCTATTCCACTGGAAGCCTATTTACCGTTATGGAAATAACCACAGTTTCCTTGCGCTTGTGGCAGGTCTAAGTCACGTACCTTAGTACTGATGACATAGCTGATACCCCTTGGAACCGGTTCCATCCCAATTGTTGCCTTCAGGTCTTCAGACAGAGAGGCGGTGCCCACTGGAAGGCCTTTCACAAACCTGAAGAGATAACAGGCTCAACAAAACATTCCAAAGCACTTCTTTCCTTTCTTTTCCTTTCCTTTGTTCAGATTTACACTCAAAAAGAAGAACACTGAAGGCTCTAATAAAAAAATCATAGTTTCAGAATTTAAAACCGTACTCTCCACCGTTGATTTCTGGGGGGAAGAAATGACGAACAGTCTGTATGAATTCAGGCACGTGGTCTTCTAAGGTGTAGATCACAGCATTGGGACCTGCATCAAAAGTATACGCTACCTGAAAAAGGTAAAAAAGAGAAACATCTTTATAGATGAAAACACGCGTCATGGGTCTCGCGAAACAAGTTTTAATGAGTGGATACAGGAACACGTTTATAAGACAGCGCTGACTAATGTTTGCTTATCCAGCTTAATCCGTCATAAATTGGGAGCTATTCAGTGTCACTATTCATCGTAGTTTAATAAACAAAACAGGAATACTGGTTTACTATAACTGAGCGGTCATGACACGCCCATCATAGAGAGCAGTTAACAGGGCTCTAGAGTGCGACCAATTTGGTCGCACATGCGACCTAATTTCTCAATTGTGCGACTAAAAAAAATCTGAGGTCGCACCAGTGCGACCAGCAGTTCGATGGGGCAAAAAATAAAAAGTCTTCGTGACTCTGAAAGTCTCCCTGTAGTTAAAAACAGACACACATTAGGCCCATTTCGTGGTCTAAACCAATCAAAGATAGTGAAGGGCGGGGCTGATTGGCCGTGGTCCAGATATTCCTGTATGTGTGTACGTTTGAAAATGCGTGTGCTGCAGTCAGACAGAGCGGTGAGCAGCCTAGGCCCGTCAGGTAAAGAGAGCGGGTGTAGCCGCGGATGGCGAGAGGCGGTGAAAAGAATTATTTACAACATTTTGGTTAAGAATGTTCAGTTCAGGCGTGATCCGCTCGAAAATGATAACCTGGGAGGTTGAGGGCTCCGTGTCAGATCGCTGGTTATGTCAAGCCCTGGTCCGGAGACGGCATCAGATAATGAGCCACATACGATCGACTCCGAGAGCATTGCCGGCAGTAGTGCGTTTGTGACTGGTTCTAATACATTTCGAATTGAAACGCTGAAAAAGCACAACGCATCTATCAAACACATTACATGCCGCGACAAATGCACTGCTACCTCTCCTTATGCTTCAAATAAAGAACTTTATGTTGACCACATTGTTAGTTAATCATTTACAAGTCAATATGGCCTATATGGACAGCGATTAAAAAAGAGAAAAGAAAAAGGGAACTTGTAGAACTGCGGTACTGAATGTGATGCGTTTGAAAATTTGGGTGCACCTAAATTTGGTGCTGGTGCACCTAAGAAAAAACGTTAGGCGCACCAGTGCAACCAGTGCCTAAAGTTAGTCTAGAGCCCTGAGTTAATGTTACATGTATTTAGATGATTAGAACTGCCTATTTTCTCCTGTCCTTTTCTAGTTCATCAGCAGCACTGCAGTGAGAACCTTCACACGTCTCTCAGGTGTGTACATGCATGGTTGCTGTATATATGGTGGTTGGTGTGGTTTAGCGGTTAACACCACTACATAGCTTTCTGATGTAGCGAATGCTGAGCTACACCAATAAGGGTCTTTGGGCAAGACTCCTAACACTGCACTGGCCTACCTGTAAAAATGAATAACCTTGTAAGTCGCTCTGGATAAGAACATCAGCTAAATGTCTAAGATGTAAATGTAAATGTAAATATGCATTTCTGGTATTAATTTAAATTGGTCCCATACCTATTAAAATATACATACAGATTCATATTACTATTAATATCTTTCACCTGTTTTACTTCATTTGGCGATACAAGTAAGAAGTGTTTGTTTGTCAAAGATGACACAATAAAGTCCATCTGGCACTATACATAGTCAAGTGCAAAAGCATGCACAACTCGTCAAATTACATTTTGTTGATTTCCTAAGTGAAAATAAATGAACAAATCCTCTACAGAGAACACACTTAAACCTGATATTTTATGCAAATTAAATGCATAATATTTGTTGACTTCTCACAGATATTTAAGTTTAATATGATGGAAACGGCAAAAGACAAAGAAATATGTTTAAACTTTAAGACACGGTTTAATTTGAGCAGAGACGCCTAAACCTTTGTGTATGACTATATATAAGACACTGCAATTTACAGTACTACTGCATGCCCAAATAGTTCAGATGATTAAAATCAGGTGCTTTATCTAGCCAATTACTCCACTAAAACTGATTTATGGGATTAGTCAAGAAGATAAGTTGTTCCCCTGAGCTCTCCTACAATCTATACACACTCCTGAATATGGTAAGCATGTTATTCCAGTTATTGTCTTGTCGGGTAAATGTGTTCTTCTGTCGCTGATATGAGAAAAATAGTTTGTCATATACTATTTTTAATTGTTCTGAGTACCATATGTGGCTTAAGGTGAGCTGCTCTACATTCCACAGGTAGCAGGTCAGTTTCTTGCAACTGATTTTTACCTATGTGCTTCCCAGGGACAAAAATCCAATCAATTTTTCTGTGCTATCTACTGTATCTGCAATTGACACAGACAATACACACACACAAAACATTACACATGTAGATTCTATTAATGGGGTTATTATGAGACAGCTATTTGACCTGGCTCTATATAAAGCATATAGTACACAACAGGAGAAAGTAGTTTATCTCTGTTTACTCTGCAGCCAAGTTCCTGATTAACAAGGAAATATGGAATAGATAAAAATACTGCTCTTTGAGAAACACCGCTGTAGATACACACTTGACCACGTACATTACGTACATTAACCTTGGAAATGACAAATTAAAGTGGAGTGGAGTGCCCGAGGTCCCTCAAGTCTCGCTTGCTAACTGGGGACATGGGTTGTGATAGCAGATTACCCAGAGGCAGCCCCATACCCTGAAGTTGTGGAGTTTAACTCAAGGAGGCCCTCTAGTGTTTAGTAGAGAATGTACAACTAAACAGATATTAAAATCCTATCAGCTCTAGCAAAGATGTTACATTTATGAACAGTGCATTAAATAAAAAACAAAACAGATGCTGTTGTGCTGGCTAAGCAAAACAAATATGAACAAACCAGAACAATCTGGACACCTTGGTCACTCTTCAGAGTACTAGCCTTTAATCGTGGATGAAGAATGTGACTTGAAAAATGTTGTAGTCATGATCGGCAAGGCCACAGTATACCAGACGATAAACAAAAACGATACAGAGACACTATATTTCCAAACGTTTTCAGACACATAACCTTGATATAAAAAAAAATCATGGATAGTGAGGTGCTTATAAACTTTTTGAAAAAAACGTACTAGACCTACTCATCTAAGTGATGGCATCTATACATACACATCTGATCTGAAAAATCATTCTAAGACAATGTTGCTTTTGGTAGATAAAAAGAAACAAACATGCCTCAGTGTAAAATGATAAAGGTTTCTGTACTCACTCTGGTTTCTTGGTAATGCTGATTGTAGCGATGCACCAGGTTGATGACTTTTCGTGATATATCATTGAGGTAGAATATAGGAGGGTAGGTGTCCAAGCAGGTAGCATGGAATTGGTTACTGTCCTTCATGGTCAGCTCACCAAAAGCTGCAAAGTCTCGTTTCTGGATAGCACTGGCCATCTCCTCCATATGACCAGGGACCACGCTTTCTGCACGGTGCTAAAGGGAAAGTGGGCCAAAAGTTACTAACTGTTCAATAATTCAAACTGTTCAGAGTAGGTTTCTGTATGTTTTTTAAATATATGGGGTAAATTATTTTCTTCAGTGTTTAAATCTATAAACTGCAATACGACCGTGAATCAACAGTGATGAATGAAACTTGGTTGGATAGGTTTAACATTGTGAGATATGCGAATCATTTAAGTTTCACATTCGGCCACGCATGTGACATAAGCAAGGAGGGGCCTAATCATTGTACCTCACTGACCCAACAGCCACGCTTCTGGACATTCTGCGAGCAGTGATGCCTTCCATGAGGCATCCTGTTAGTGCCAGCATCATTGGCACACAGCTGCATGACACAAAACTGCATACACGCAGTTTGTTACAATAAATGCCCTTAACACACAAACGTAGCCAAAGACTGCAATGGTTTAGTGCCAGACAGTAATGGAGTGACTCAAAATGGGTCTTGGTGAAGACGACCAATAAATCTGTGTGTGGACGCACAGTGACCATCTCCAAAATGAACAGTTTCTGAAGGAACTGCGTGAGAATATTTAAGCCACATGGGATGGATTATCACAGGACACCATTAGGTACCTCTACAATTCCATGCTGAAATGTATGCATGTTGCATTAGTAAACATGGCGTCCTGACACCATACTAAGAGACACTATTTGTGTTTGTGTAGCTCAATAAATATTACCCATATTAGTCTAAAGGTATTGTTCCTAGTAACCTTTATCTTCCTTCGTAATAGTATTGCAATCCAACAATTTATTCTGGATGCATCTATTCTTTTGATGATGAGTGTACATGCAGTCCATATACCTTCAACAGCTTGCTTGTCTTTACACTGGTTTGCATGCCAGAGGTACTTCCAACAGGCTTCCGCTCTGCACTCACCTGAAATTAAACAAAGTCCATTCCCTTATAAACAAAATCACATAGCTTTATCATGTTTTGTTCAGTTAAATGGTAAAACATATTAAAAAGATCTAAGCTGTGCAACATACTTTTGGCTGTTTTTAAAGAATACAGAACATCGTTCAGCTGTTTTAGACATGCAGTTTGCACAATGCTGGACTACATGCTTCCATTGCATGTTAGCTACATTATCTTCGTAGCACCAGTGCAAAACTACAGAAACAACTTCTGGGTATAAGCTTATATTTGAGTATAGTTAAATAATTTGTGGGAAAATTACATCTTTGGCAAAAACAGTGCTTTAAATACGATGTTTGACTCCTGGGGTAGGCTAAAGAAGTCACTGGGTATCACAGTATCACACCAGGCAAAGTTAGGTGCCAATTTTTAAGAAGTCAACAGAAAGTTATTTAGGTTGCATTTTATGCAATCACTTATCAAGGGATATAACAACTTACAAAGCATTCATTAAAACTGGAAAAAGGCTAAAAATTACACTGCTGGAACTTTAAAAACATTGGTTAGGACATTATTTCAATGGCATTTTAATAAAGCAGCTATTTCTGGTATATTTTAACAGGTATATTTTATATACTTGATAATAAATCTATAAAGCTGTATGAAAGTCACAATCATCCAGCAGGACTCACCACCAGGACCAGCACCCTGAGCTCTGGCCAGTGACTCTCAGGTTCCACCTGTTCTGCCACACTGTCCTTCCCATCATTTCTCTCACCCATCTTCCACTGGACAAAACCCCCATACATACTCCTACAGGCACTGCCTGAACCCTGCCTCGCCACCACAGACAGTTCTCCGTCCACGCCAAACAGTCGAGACAGGGAGTACACTGACATGGATAAACAATATATTATAACTCACATAAACAGGCAGACAATAAGCAACAGCATAAACAATGACAATAACAATTTTAAACTTACCAAGGCATGCATAGCCAGCTGCAGAGGATGCCAGCCCCGCCGCAGTTGGAAAGTTGTTGACAGAGCAGATGTGGACCCGATGAGACAAGCTGATGTCATTACTAGGGTCCTCATCACTATGTCTCTTCCGTGCTAACCTTCGGACTAGTTGAGGAAACAGAGAGAGACAAGCAGCATTTTGTATTGCTGGTCTGGAGAACCTGATTTCCAGAACGTTATGTTTCCCCACTACTGCCCTCTAGCACTGTCGTTCCCATCCCTGGTCCTGTGCACCCCCCAGCCCTGCACATTGCAGAGGGTCCTCTAGGACCAAAGTTGGGAACAACTGCTCCAGCCCACTAGCACTATGTATATGCACAGTACATGTATAAGATATAATATCTGAGTACTATGCAAGTACTGATGGCAACGAGTAGTAGTACTTGTATGCAGACACCTACTTTCTCTAAGGCAAGACTGGAGTCTCGGCTGGTTTATGTCTTCCTCTTTGCCATTCAACCAGATCCGGTCCTCCTGGAAATTTCTGCTGCATGCAACAGTTGTGGTTGTTTTAAGCTGAGATAGATAAAGTGTAAAGGTAAGGGACACATTACCAACTATACCAGACAAGGTAAAAGTATCCCGGAGCTCAAAGTCACATCTCCATCCTACCTGGTCTTGGTGCAGAGTGACACTGAGTGAGGAGTTTATGGGCAGAATCAGCTCCTCATCCCGTTTACCCCCTAAAGAATGAAATAGCTAGGAAATCACTACATTCAGGCAACTGGGCGAACGCAAACTAGGTTTACTTCATGGTATAAATCACAGAAAGTGCCACCTTCACAAATCTAACTGTACTACACTCAGAGTCAGACTAGCTCCCACTGAGCGCACACTTACAGTATTTGATGACCGCGATGTTTACCGGCGCCGTGCAGGTGATGATCGTGACGTGTTGGCTGCTGGTTTCCTGCATTTTGTTACGGTGCTGTAAAATGAACACAAAGTGCTGTAGAAATAGCGAAAACCTGCACAGTCCGTGCTAGCTGGGAGCACAAATACTACACGCCAGAACTTAGGAAGCCATGGTATGACAAACACGAGCGTGATTGGTTAGTGTAAGACCATGAGGCTCAGCTCTCCACCAATCCGAGAGCTCAGTGTCCGGCCCTTCACGAAATCAACCAATGGCTGAGGTCGGACCATCCTCACACCAAAGTACGGATTAGCTGGCCTGGCTCCGCCCTCTTTACTGTCGCAGCCCGCGCAGGCTCAGTTAACCGGACAGAAAGGTCATAGATGAGCCTGTTAGACATTAAGACTAACAAAAGATAACCGTTTAAAAACTGAAATCCATCTTCCATATGGGGAAATACGAGATTGATTCTTTTCTAAATCTGATGTCTGAAATAAAATGGGGTACATATGCTGAGCTGTTACATCGTGTTTGCCATTCTCCAAATTGATAGCTACATTTAATGCGACTGACGTGTAGCTGTGCCATCACTGTTAGTCCAGAGGTGATTCAACCCAACATATTCTTTTAAAGGGGAATTCCACCAGAACTTCTATAATTCAGTCATTTAAGTTATATTTCATGAAAAATGTAAAGTGGAATTCCACCATTTTTTGCATAATACAGCCATTGAGTAAATTCATCCATCTCACATTCCCTGAGATGGCTTGTAAATTTTGTATTATACAGCTGGTGAGACATCAAAATCAAATGTAGCCTAATTACTTTCTTAGACTTCTTCACAGTCAGCAGCCAAGTCTACAGTGCAGCTACACACAAAGCTACTAGTTTTTAAATGCACTGTCAATAATGGTAAAGTTGTGCTACATAAGTAAAAATATTACTAATTTATTTTTCAACAAAGCTCTGCACTTACCTCTTCACCATGCACACATTAAATACATAAAACAATACCTCGAGCACAAGATGACATATTCTTAGCTATTTTAGAAAACTTTCCATGAGGAAGTTTTCAAAGGCTCTAACCATTTTGGAAATCTGGGCAAGGTTTGCATTACCAGAAGTCACAAAGGACAGGACAAAACTGGTCAACCATTCTTAACATTTATCCACAACACAGACAACAGACATACTCATCTGAATAAGGCCAGCATAATAAAACATTATATAAGCGTGGTATTTAAGGCTTTTATTATGTAAACAGATGCACATACAGTCAGAAAAGGGGGGGGACCTACAAATAGATATGATGAGGCCTGTTCAATAATGACACTAATTAAGAAATTAAATGACTAATGTATTTCCAAAGCAATTGCAGCAACTGTCTCAAAACATAACTGCAGCAAAACTCCACTGCTGCAATTTGTCGGTTTGTGGTAAAACAAAAATTCCAGTCAACCGTAGTGAAAGATGTGACATAACAAAAACAACATGTGTGAGAAGTGTTTGTGTCCCCAAAGGCCTAGAGTCTCTATCGCAGTATGTTCTCCTTAGACAGGGCCTTTCGCTGGTCACAGTTACACACTCTGGTTGTTTCTCTAATACCAGAGTATCTCAACGATGTCTTTCCAGCAAAATGATGGTTGTCAGTCTTTATTTCAATCATCGTCTTCTTCATCAGAGTCCATCACTCGCCTTCTGTTAAACTGAAAGAGCAAGTGAAGCAGTGAAAACGTTTCCATTTGTGCTTCTGAATTTTGAACAAAAGGCAACTTCATATTTGACAATCTGCTGCTACTGAAACTGAAAGAATTTGGGACAAGATGTTACCTTGACAGTTGTCTTTTTCTCTGTTTGTCGGCTGACTTTTTCAAGGATCTCTATCAAACTGCTCTCTGTGATCTGAGAAGTTAGAAGAAGGACCCTTGAATATTGTACACGCAAACACATTCACCTACAGAGTATTACTTGTGTTCATCTTCCTCACCTTTCCACCAAGCTGGCCAAATCGTGCCATTTGTATCAGGTAATTTTCAACTGCCTTTGCTTTGTCTGGCTTTACCAGTGCCAGGTTACTCACTGAAGGGAAAAAAAGATAACTTCAGAAGATGATTTTTCACATAAACAACTCCATTCTAAAGCAAAATCTGACAACTCATGAATCTGAGATAGACACCAAATCTGATCCTGGTATTTTGGTGTTCCTACACACTCAGGAAGAGAACTGTAAAGCTTATAAGAAAGTCTGTTCACTCCTGACAATGCTGCTGTTTGGTTATGTCCAGTTATACAAAACAACAGTTATATCTTAATTAAATGGGGACAGGCTTATAACCCCAAACCTGCAAGTCACACTAACGGTTCAGACACATACTTGAAATTACCATTAATACCTGACAAATACAGCGTGAACAACTTAGAGAGTATAATTCACAAGTTGTACTGGTTATACGGAAAAATTATATTTCCACAACAAGGGTTCAGACTGGAAGCGGAGCAAGGAATGGGGTGATGTGTCAGAGATGAATATAAAATTAACTTACACCTGGCACGGGCTGACTGATCCAGGACCTGAGCCAATATAGTGTTTCTCATTTCTGCCTCTCTGTCAAAAGCAAAATAACATCAGTTTAATAAAGAATAATTATGATCTGTAGAGGTGTTCTGATAGGCCATGACTATTAGGGGTGGGCAATATAAACTCAAATTTATATCACATTATTTTGCAGCGTTCAAATGATAATGTGTCTCATAATAAAATACTCAAAAAACTTTTAATAGTAACAGTAATAATATGATACCACAGCAATATTATTAATAATTATTGTTGCTACTGTTGTCATAATATGTGCCTAACGCTGTGTCATTCTTGGTTTGCTAGTAGGAGCAGCAGCAAACAGCACTCAGCAGTGCAGCATTGTCTAAAAAATCATTTTGTTGACTTTCTAAGTTATTTAAACTGTTCATTCTCGTGTTTAGTTTGTCTCTGGGAGGTGCTGTTTGGGATTCACTGTGTTTAGGTTCATCACAGAATTCACAGTAAGGAAAAATCAGTACCATGCGAGAACGTCATACTGGTATTCACTTTTATACTATTATACTGCCCAGCCAATGACTGTTTGGATTGGCTGTACCTCTGCTTAGCTTCCTGTTGGCCTTGCTGATCACTGGAGTCCTAAAAAAAAGACAATTCCATAGCAAAACAATTATAACAGCTTCTGAAAAGCATTTCAGACAAACATTTCAATATATTAAATCTCCAGATTTGGATCGTTCATACTGCCATGCCTAAAAGCAATTATTTCAATTAGTATGCTATTTACGTACAGTATCTGTACAATTTCTGTACAATTTCTGTACAGCATGAACAAGTATTTGGCCCAATTAGTCAGGTAAGTGATATCAGCAGGTCAATGGTATAAAATGTACCGTACACTAGAGGCATTAATATTGTCACTGTCAGAACAAAACCTTATATAATGGTAACCTTACAGGAGAAGCAGAAAATCATTTCTAAATATACTATAAGGTGTAATTAGATTTAATTCCAAGTAATTCTGGACTTGTTATTGCTCTTTTCATTGTGAACATTTCACGAAATGTAAAGAGTTAAATGCTATGAAAAAAAGAAAGAAAAAGGTCCCCCAACAACACAGTTTCATCCACGCAGCAGTTGTAAGAATTTTGCCACTCTCTTACTGTAGAATTCTGGTCTGCAAATGACTGATGTAAAATAGTGCCAACAATAAAAAATAAATAAATAAATATAATATAATATAATATAATAACTAAATTAACTAATAATCATTATTATCCTCTGGACTACCAAGGTTCAAAACATTTTGTAAATGACTGCATTATAAACTGGTCTACAGTAAAACAGTAACTATGCCTGTCTAAAAGAGTTGTGCAGGTGTGTGCAGTACATCTACACCTTTGGATCGACATCCATTCTCTTAAGTTGGGAGTGGGTAAACGGAGGTCAGTAAAACAGAGTGCATAGTTCAAGTTCACACAGCCTGAAGCAGATAAAACAATCACAAAAGACTAGTGAGTAGTATATGTGGTTAGGTCAGCTGGTAAAGCTCTTGGCTAACATGCACCAGGTTTCAGTCCCTGCTTGGGATCAGACCTGCTATACGTGCCAAAGCACTGTTACACTGCTGAAGCCACTGAGAGCTTTTTTGTAATTTCTTAATCTTACAAATGTCTGCTGCATAAAGCACAACAGAGCTTACCGGGTCCATTTGATTCCACACTAAACCCTGATGGGAAAAAACAATGGCTCCTTTTAAGCTTCTTTTATAATGAAGATCACTGTGAATACTATGACAACACGTATTGAATGTGTGTAACTGTATTTTAAATTGACTTGATAACCACTCACTTATACTCTGAAATACACTGACCTGTTTTTCTAAATGTGTAGACAGCAGAACCATGAATTGCACGCTGCCATGGTCCTGTGGGTGGGGAACCCTCTACCCCTAAACAAGACTACCTGATTAAGAAGCTCAAAGCTTTAACCCTTTGATTATCAAAACCAAGAGGCCAGCTGGCTTTGCATTTAACAAAGGGCCGACCAGGACCTAATATACCCGTCACATATCCTAACATTCTGCTGCACAGGCCTGTATACACCAGCCTCTCAATGGTATGACAAAAGTATGATTTCGGATCCATTTCTTGTGATGTCAGCCATGTTCTCTCACTCCTGCTGTCTCACTGCTACATCAATAAAGAAATTCTCATTGCTTGCATATCCACTGTTCACCAATGGTCACCAACCCAGGTCCCTGCACCAGCCGACTAACTTCTTCAGAAGTCCCTGATTGGCTGGTTATACGCATTGGTGCAGTTATGAGAAGGGAGCAGCGGTTTGGATCTCTAGGATAAAGGTGGTGACCACTGGAGGGGCCAAGGAGCCCTTATAAGTTCAAAGTGAGGGTTGCCAAGTATTCCCCTACACGCCCTTCTACAGAACAGAACTTGAACTTGAAATCAAGTAATCTGGCTAACTACATTCACCTAAACAACTGTCTCATGATTTTGAGCGATACACAAGGTCTGGAAGCTAGATGGTGAGCTAGCATAGCTGACTCAGTCCTGAAGCTGGAGTCCTTCTTCACTGCTCCTGAACACACCCATTTTAACCTCATGAGTTGTGGGGTTTAGCAATGAGCACATGAGCTGAGCTAACTTTTAGAGCAGGAAACTATTCACACACCTCCACCGTAAAATACGGACCTACAGTTACCTGAAGCAAGTTAAACCGTTCTGTCCTGCTAACCACGACAAACCATGGCATGTAAACTTAGCCAACTTCGCTAGCTAGCTAGCTACGTAGCTTAGCCACACTGCACTGCACCATGAAGTGACACAGAGCCTGCACAATATAACTAGTTGTGCAAATGTGTACAATGAACCTATACAATCGAACGGTTAAATAATAATATCTAGGTAAATTGTAACTCTATACGTTTTTTGTGTGAAGTTACGCTACGGCCTAAAATGTGCGTTTCCATATATGGTCGGAAACGTCAACCGACTTTAGCATTTGAACTGCTTTATCCCACTCACCCCATGTTTTGCCTGTAGTTCTGCCATACGTTGCCGTCTAATTGCTTCCAGTTCTTCATCAGCCATTTTTATGAACGTATAATCAGTTTTAATGCCGAAAACTTGACAATCCCACTCGGCCCAAGATGCGCTCAAGGTATTTTACAGCAGCTAGCAAGGCTGTGCTAACCAACACCAGAGCAATCGAGCAGCCCCCTCTAAGTCCCGCACACAGACTGAGATAGAGGAGCCAGGCGCCTACGCTGAAAACTGCTGGTCGTGTGATGCTCCGTGTTCATGCAGTTAAACTGTTACAAGCTGATGGAATATTAGCCGACCCCAAAAAACCTCACAGCCTTTCTTTATTCATTAGAACTAAAAAGACTGTAAATCGTATTTGTTACTGCACCCGAGAGACTGTTATATGTAAATGACCTCTGCTCTCATTGGCTGCCCTGTACTGTGCCTTATTTAAAAACTGTACAGGTGTATACGGTCATATGCAAAAGTTTGGCCCCCCCTTTGATTTTCACAGTAAAAAATTATAAGTATGCACACATGCACATTTTATATGCATCTTTTCTGAATTCAGGTTGGAATAATGTGGCCTGTACAAAAGTAAGGGCCCATATTCTACCGAAGACAAAAATAGAATGATTACATTGAAATGAAGTACATAGATTTTGCACACCTGTAAGATTGCTGTAGAGCGAGTGTTAAATTTTGTTTTACAGCTTATTAGCATATGGACTGTTTGCATAGGAGAGTTAAAGGTACAATATGCAATGTGACCGGAAAGGCTTATTGTGATGCTGTAAATCACAATTACTGAAGTATTATATTGTAGCATCTAGCTGAACAGAAAACAGAGGGAGACATTGCACGTGCAGGTAATGCTCTTTTTTTGAAACAGTAGAAAGGGGTGAACCACTTCCCAGCTCTGCTCAAACAGCCGACAGGTCACTTCTAGCCATGTAATTTCTCTACTTGATGTACACACAAATTCACTGCGACTATTTTGGAGTACAATTAACACATGCATACATCTGAAGCCCAACAACAATAACATTTAGAACAATAAACTGTGCCCCCCTAGAGCCTCTTTGCATGCCCACTGTGCTTTGATATGCTTTTCTCCCTTCTATGGCAGCATAGCTATAGCAACACTATTATTCACTCCTAGATCATCATATACAGCTGCAAATGACTGGTTTACTTTAATTTCAAAAGAGTAGCATATACAGCATGACTGAGATATTAAGGTTTGGAATGCACAGTGATAAAGTGTATTAGACAACTTAACCTGCAGTGTTTAACTTGCAGGAGAATTTTACAGTCCTTGATTATATAATTTTATGGGTCACATTACAACATGATGGGGAGGTAGGGTTGAATAATGCAACAGCAATTAGGTTAGCAAGTAAAGAAACACATGCATGATAGGTGGTGAACTGTTAATAAATATAAATATACAGGGTTTGGGCAATGAAACTGAAACACCTGTCATTTTAGTGTGGGAGGTCTCATGGCTAAATTGGACCAGCCTGGTGGCCAATCTTCATTAATTGCACATTGCACCAGTAAGAGCAGAGTGTGAAGGTTCAGTTAGCAGGTAAGAGCACAGTTTTGCTCAAAATACTGCAATGCACACAACATTATGGGTGACATACCAGAGTTCAAAAGAGGACAAATTGTTGGTGCACGTCTTGCTGGCACATCTGTGACCAAGACAGCAAGTCTTTGTGATGTATTAAGAGCCATGGTATCCAGGGTAATGTCAGCATACCACCAAGAAGGACGAACCTCCACCAGCATTACGTAGTGACCTGGCCACTATCCTGCAAGAAGAATGGCTTAAACTCCCTCTGACCACTGTGCAGGACTTGTATATGTCATTCCCAAGACGAACTGACGCTGTATTGGCCGCAAAAGGAGGCCCTACACCATACTAATAAATGATTGTGGTCTAAAACCAGGTGTTTCAGTTTCATTGTCCAACCCCTGTATATATAAATAAAAAAACAGCATTGCACACAATGCAGAGATTTAAGTTAGTTACCACAATTGTTTTATTTCGTTACACACATGTACATCTCAGTAATACAGCAGTAGAGTGTGCCGAGGTCATATAGAAAAAAGTAAATGTATCTATATGTGCTGATCATCTGTTTCACCATATGTTAAATAACATGAAAGGTCTTACACCAAATGGCCCAGTAATAAGTGACCAGATAGTATGGATACAGCCATCGCATAATTTCTTTGCGTTAACTTCCTCTGTAGGTACTGTAGGAAAACCGACTCAGGAGAAGGGGGACATGGAACTTCTGAGATGCATCAGTGATGGTGAAGACAATCTGTGGGCAGCAAGTAGCAAAGTTTATTTCAGCACTAACTTGTTCAACATTAAGAGCTTATGGATGTTGGAATAAGAGGTTTTTATTAACCTACCTCAACATATGGGTAGAAACAGGTCTCTCCTAATGCTTCCCAGTACCGTCCAGTCTCAAAACGGATCTTATAAACACCGGGAATAAATGCTTCTCTAGAAATTATGCCTGGGCAGCGTCCATCATCATTGGTAGCTCTAGAAGAAACAGCTTTGCTCATGTAAGTAATATGATCTGCCTTGCCTATTTCTAAAAAAATTAAACCCCTCTTCTAATCAGGGAATTCAGCTACTTAGTGCACTCATTGGTGACACAGCCATTCATTTATGTGCACTGTATGAAATGCATTGCAAAAGTATTGCCAATAGAATAACATACATCTGAAAAGCTTTATGTCCAAAGCCAAACATCAGCTAGAGGGGTATTAAGTATTGATCTGTGGAATTATGAACTTTGGGATGAGTTGTAGTAGAGTGATAGTTTGTGAAACAGAATTAATTATTCAACAGTACCCAATTCCTATTACTGATGCCAACTGTCTGTAAAGCACTTTGAGCTGCCAACAGTTTGAAAAACTGTATGATATATAGTGCATAGCCTTATTGCCTTGTTTTACCCTGTTTTGAGTAGGTTCCAAGCTGATGAGGTGGCATCCAGGAGGTAAAGGCTGAGGTTCATGTTGGCAGCTGGTATACCTCGCCCAGTGTTCAGTACATGAGTGGTGAGGGGGCTTGGTAGTGGTGTTGACATTTCTGCACACTACAACAAGAATATTGTCAAATTTATACACTGTCATCTTATTGTCCGTCTGCTCAGTCAAGTTATCATGCTTACTATGATAATCACCTTAAAAGTCTTTTTTGTACAACAATAGTTAATAACAAGCTACAGTCATATGTAAAGGTTTGACTCAGATGACATGTTTTGTTGATTTTCTAAGGAACGATTAGTAAACACATTCTCTACAGAGGACATGCTTCTCTAGATTTTAAGACAGAATGGGGCCCATGCTAACATTGTGGCTCACAGTTTTCAAATAAATATATACTGGGCATTAAAATGCTGTATTTAATGTGTTCCCTGTAGACAAACCATACAGTTTGCCTAGTGTCCTATGACTGTAAATAAAACATGTTTGTTAATATTACCTGGTTTGCTGCCACGATATGGTCTTTAATGCGCTGCAGTCGGACGCTCATCGGTAGTGCTTGTCTTTACTAGCTCACAGTTGCTTTTAGGACCTGCACATAAGTGATGAAATTGAGCCACTGAATGTAATATTTGAGGATTAAATAGATGTTTACATCAGAGCCATGTCAACAGAGAAAACAGCCACTTAGTGTCATGTTGGACAGAGCCGTATTCAGTGTATGTTTACAGAACATATTGTTTAACTAGGAAGTGGTATTGTTCTTTAACTGTGCTAATCTGTTACTCAAACACTTTCAATGCATTTTGATACTTACCATAAAGAGGTGAAAGGTTTGAATCTGCTAGAAACCTGCTTCAGTATAAGGCACTGACCTCAGGGTATTTCACCTGCTGTTTTTGTGAGGGGAACCCTCTACCCCTGAACAAGACTACCTGATTAAGAAGCTCAAAGCTTTAACCCTTTGATTATCAAAACCAAGAGGCCAGCTGGCTTTGCATTTAACAAAGGGCCGACCAGGACCTAATATACCCGTCACATATCCTAACATTCTGCTGCACAGGACTGTATACCCCAACCTAAATGGTATGACAAAAGTATGATTTCTGATCCATTTCTTGTGATGTCAGCCATGTTCTCTCACTCCTGCTGTCTCACTGCTACATCAATAAAGAAATTCTCATTGCTTGCATATCCACTGTTCACCAATGGTCACCAAACCAGGTCCCTGCAGCAGCCGAATAACTTCTTCAGAAGTCCCTGATTGGCTGGTTATACGCATTGGTGCCGTTATGAGAAGGGAGCAGCGGTTTGGATCTCTAGGATAAAGGTGGTGACCACTGGAGGGGCCAAGGAGCCCTTGTAAGTTCAAAGTGAGGGTTGCCAAGTATTCCCCTACACGCCCTTCTACAGAACAGAACTTGAACTTGGAATCAAGTAATCTCGCTAACTACATTCATCTAAACAACTGTCTCATGATTTTGAGCGATACACAAGGTCTGGAAGCTAGATGGTGAGCTAGCATAGCTGACTCAGTCCTGAAGCTGGAGTCCTTCTTCACTGCTCCTGAACACACCCACTTTAACCTCATGAGTTGTGGGGTTTAGCAATGAGCACATGAGCTGAGCTAACTTTTAGAGCAGGAAACTATTCACACACCTCCACCGTAAAATACGGACCTACAGTTACCTGAAGCAAGTTAAACCGTTCTGTCCTGCTAACCACGACAAACCATGGCATGTAAACTTAGCCAACTTCGCTAGCTAGCTAGCTACGTAGCTTAGCCACACTGCACTGCACCATGAAGTGACACAGAGCCTGCACAACATAACTAGTTGTGCAAATGTGTACAATGAAGCTATACAATCGAACGGTTAAATAATAATATCTAGGTAAATTGTAACTCTAAGTTTTTTGTGTGAAGTTACGCTATGGCCTAAAATGTGTGTTTCCATATATGGTCGGAAACGTCAACCAAATTGGCTCGCATTTGAACTGCTTTATCCCACTCACCCCATGTTTTGCCTGTAGTTCTGCCATACGTTGCCGTCTAATTGCTTCCAGTTCTTCATCAGCCATTTTTTATGAATGTATAATCAGTTTTAATGCCGAAAGCTAGACACACCCACTCGGCCCAAGATGCGCTCAAGGTATTTTACAGCAGCTAGCAAGGCTGTGCTAATCAACACCAGAGCAATCGAGCAGCCCCCTCTAACTCCCGCACACAGACTGAGATGGAGGAGCCAGGCGCCTACGCTGAAAACTGCTGGTCGTGTGATGCTCCGTGTTCATGCAGTTAAACTGTTACAAGCTGATGGAATATTAGCCGACCCCAATGTGGCGGACCCCAAAAAACCTCACAGCCTTTCTTTATTCATTAGAACTAAAAAGACTGTATATCGTATTTGTTACTGTACCCGAGAGACTGTTATATGTAAATGACCTCTGCTCTCATTGGCTGCCCTGTACTGTGCCTTATTCAAAAAACAGTCATTATTAATCATTGTGAATGGATGGACAATGGTTTACACTATTCTGTACAGGTGTATACAGTCATATGCAAAAGTTTGCCCCCCCCCTTTGATTTTCACAGTAAAAAATTATAAGTATGCACACATACACATTTTATATGCATCTTTTCTGAATTCAGGTTGGAAAAATGTGGCCTGTACAAAAGTAAGGGCCCATATTCTACCGAAGACAAAAATAGAATGAAGTACATAGATTTTTCACACCTGTAAGATTGCTGTAGAGCGAGTGTTAAATTTTGTTTTACAGCTTATTAGCATATGGACTGTTTGCATAGGAGAGTTAAAGGTACAATCTGAAATATGACCGGAAAGGCTTATTGTGATGCTGTAAATCACAATTACTGAAGTATTATATTGTAGCATCTAGCTGAACAGAAAACAGAGGGAGACATTGCACGTGCAGGTAATGCTCTTTTTTTTGAAACAGTAGAAAGGGGTGAACCACTTCCCAGCTCTGCTCAAACAGCCAGAATAGCAGACAGGTCACTTCTAGCCATATAATTTCTCTACATGATGTACACACAAATTCACTGTGACAAGGAGCACAATCAACACATGCATACATCTGAAACCCAGCAATACATGTTTGAGTCAGATGACCTGTTTTGTTGATTTTCTAAGGAATGATTAGTAAACACATTCTCAGAGGACACGCTTTTTCTAGATTTTAATGCACGGTTACTGTTTATTTGGGGAAACAAGACAGAATGGGGCCCATGCTAACAATGTGGCTCACAGTTTTCAAATAAATATATACTGTGCATTAAAATGCTGTATTTAATGTGTTCCCTGTAGACAAACCATACAGTTTGCCTAGTGTCCTATGACTGTAAATAAAACATGTTTGTTAATATTACCTGGTTTGCTGCCACGATATGGTCTTTAATGCGCTGCAGTCGGACGCTCATCGGTAGTGCTTGTCTTTACTAGCTCACAGTTGCTTTTAGGACCTGCACATAAGTGATGAAATTGAGCCACTGAATGTAATATTTGAGGATTAAATAGATGTTTACATCAGAGCCATGTCTATAGAGAAAACAGCCACTTAGTGTCATGTTGGACAGAGACGTATTCAGTGTATCAGATATACATATAAGAACTTGCAATTTAGTATATAGTTTACAGAACATATTGTTTAACTAGGAAGTGGTATTGTTCTTTAACTGTGCTAATCTGTTACTCAAACACTTTCAATGCATTTTGGTACTTACCATAAAGAGGTAGAAGGTTTGAATCTGCTAGAAACCTGCTTCAGTATAAGGCACTGACCTCAGGGTATTTCACCTGCTGTTGATACGTCAGTGCAAAGTACAAATACGCATTCAGGCTTAAACTCACAAATGAATAGTGTGCATGTAAAGAGACATAACGTCCGTCTTCTGTTTCTATCATAAACAGGACATTAAATATATTTTGGATGAACAATATGATCTGTTATCATCTGTAAATACTGATTGGAGGACATTAAATGTTCCCCAAGGTGTCTGTATCTATATTGTTGAAAAGTGCTATATGAAATGTGCTTGATTTAAATATTTACATCATTAACACAGCAGATATATATATATATGACTAAGATCATAGCTATGAAGATTTTAGCCAGGATGTGACCATGTGACATGATGGGTCAAAATATACTATAAAATTGTATACTGTAGTAACATCAGGCAAACTGCAGATGATCATATAACAAGACTTAATACCGAATTTATGAGGCACTTGGACAAATTTGTAGAGAACTGAGTTTTTAAAAAGCTCTGCACACCACACATTAGGGTTCTCTTTCAGCCACCTTACACGTCAGCAAACGTGACTGAAAACTTCCAGCAGCATTTTGCAGTGCGCTGTGTACAGAGGGGACTGATAGTTTTTTACATTTACTTTTAGACAGCAGTTTAAGAGCCCTTTTGCTATTTTGTGAGGTTTTCTGTAGTACAGCATTGTTTCGCTCAGCCACTTCAGTTTAACAGACTTACCAATTTTATATAGCTTTACTTTCATACTTTTTTATGGTCGTATGGCAGTACCCAGCATTCAATTTGCAATAACGTCACAAAACTGCTAAGAATCTCTGTGGTGCTCGATCAGTCCTGACTGATAGCCTAGCTGCTGATCTGCAGGATAGTAAATACAACTTTCGTGTAACACTTCCCCTGGTGTTTTGGGCTTTACCTCAAAATATAAAGCCAAAGCTTTTACATCTCGCACATTACAAAATAAACTGAACTGAAAAATGTTTCGGCATATAAGCATATATGCATATACATACGTGAGAGTATACATATATGCAGCCAGTGTAGCGGAGGCTAAATTTGACTTGAATCTGTTTATGTGAAAATGATTGATACATTCAAAGCATTTTTACAGGATAATGCTAATTCTCAAGTAGCTATATCTGTGGGGAAAGGAAACTGTGTTGTACTCAGTCCTATTTTAGATTTATATTATGGTGTCCCACCACTGGCTGTCGTGGGAGGCATGGTCATGCAATGTGAGCGTTTGAAGAGGCTGTAGGGAAGCGCAGTGTTCCCACTTTGGACAGAGATACTGATTGTTGTTACTGTTAATTCTTAGTATCATTAGTGTAAGACATGTCATAGGTGTTTGATGTGCTTTCCTGTTTGGGGCTATGGATGAGGTGGATGTTAGTGTCTGTGGATGTTAGTGGTGATTTGTCTTGGCTCCCTATACAATAAAATAGCATTTACCTGCATCCACAATGTTTTCGTCTGGTTGTTCATCACTTAGAAAGCAAAACATTATTATTTATTTTAATAAGGAGTGCATCAAAGACATAAACTGTGACCCCCTGTTCCTGCACTGATAGGTGCATCATGTACAAAGGAGTTCCAACACATTTCCTCAGTACGTAAGTACGTTTTACTTCTTTCTGAGTCTTTATTTTACAGATGTAACAAAAATTTTACTCGAGTAAGACACTGACAACTCTCCCCACCTTTGCTTACACAATGTTGATAGGATGGTATCCCAATATAAATACATTAAAACTACTTGAAAAGAGTAAGAACAAAACTTTTACATCACTATGATGTGCCTCACTACCATGTCATATGAAATGAAGGACTGAGTTTTTGTAATTCTCCTCTATTATCTTCTTCCTTTGTTTGGAAGCGGCGGTTTTCTATCAAAGCAACTCTGGATCAGATTTTGAGCCCCAACTGCTGTAATTAGCCATAAATGTAATTTGTAACTTTTGAGCGAGTTCCAAGCAAGTTGACAATAGCCAGCTACAGAGAGGTTAAACATTTTGGCAGCTGTGAGCAGGGCATGAGGCCATGGATCATCCATTCACCTCTTCAGCCTGCAGGGTACTGTGCTGAAAAGAGCAAGCTGTGTCCGAGCTTTCTGTTCAGTCCCACTCTGAGCCAAATCACTCAGGCTCAATACCTCACGGTTGGTCTTATTTGTCCCAAATGTGGCGATTATGCACGGTGGCGGTGCTGGAACGGTTTTAGTGCCTCTGACTGAGCTCTTTCCAATCCTTGGGGCCTGAAACTGCGCACTGCATTGACTTAACATCATGGAGAGCCTGGTATGCCTGCAGCGCTAATGAGCTTTTTTGTGTTGAACACAGAGGTATATCCGGTTCTGCTTAGTCTCAAACAAATACTAAAGTACTTCAATTGTGTCCTCCCCCCCCCGGTCCCCTAAATAATAATAGGGCCAAAATAGTAAATTGTCACATAAATGGTCTTGAACAAAAGTAGAACATAAAGACAGAACACCCAGAGGCATTTTAATCAATGTGAAAATACCTTTACTACTGTGACAATGAACGGTCTCCCCTCACCTTCATGTCAATGCAAAAGAAGAAGAAAAAAAGAAACCAGGTGTTTTTCTAACGAACAGCACTAGAATTCTAATAAAACGGTCTCAGATAGTTCTTTTATTTCTTCTCTTGTCAAAAATAAAAACCAAATAAACAAACTGCAAGATAAAATCAGACAGCCAGAAACACATAAAACAAAGTTTTACAATATTACACAATATTACACATTGACCCAGACCTTTTCTTTCAGGCTGAAGCGCCATATACACAGAAGAAGAGGATCCATTATTATGCCTCATACAGAGATATTCCTCTGGTAAGAGGGTGAAAACAGTCTTTAGCGCAAGCCCTGCCTCTGCAAAGGTAAGCATGGGATATTATATTCCTTCGGGGGATAAAAAACCCAGAAAATCTAAACCCTTTCACAGTGAAGCATAATGGCATTTTGATACTATCTAACTATTAAGGTGAGGTTAACGTTTATGGCTATGGTCAGGATATTGCATGTTGAGATTACTTATGGCTCAGGGCAAATGTGACATCTGAAATTGAGCAACTTGACAGACAAATAAGAAACATGAATAGCATTAGTCTTTATAAGAGGACTTAAAACATCAGGCTTAAATCACCATTTTAAATCACAAAGATCTGGTTACAAAAGCTGGGACAGGGGAATGACATTATCTCCAGAGTTATGTCTTTAAAGGGACTAGAGAGGAAAAATCATTGTAGTCTAAATATGGCCTTTATTCAGTCCCTTGTGACAGCAGATACACAGGTATTATGCTGCCTGGGGACATTACTGTCTGTCAATATCTAACGGCTCAGTGAAATTACAATTCCATAACAGATAACAGCCTTTAACCCACCTTTAAAACATGATTTAGTCATACTCAGAGCTCATTTATCTGATTGGATAACCTATATATTCTGTTTGTAGATATTTTTGTACATAAACCTGCATGATATTACTTAAACCTACAACATGTTAATAACTGTTTTGGGTATTAACACTTCAAATTATTAGACTCATATAAAACTTATTCATCAACTGGCAGAGCCTTTCTAATGAGTCACCCATACGTACCATTTACCTGCAAAACAGATTGGAAGCATTCTATTCTACCAATCAGCTTTACATAGCATTACTGCATGCACATGTACTGTAATGACACCAAACAGGAGATATTAATGTACCCACTGTACTATCAGGGGACTAATAACATAAACTCTCAAAACCAAATAACAGTTTAGTGGGAGGCACTGGCTTCTAAAACTATGTTGCGGGGGACATCCTGGAAGCTGCTGGTCTGGATACAGATGTACTCTCCTGTTTGCTCTTCTTCTGCGTTTGGCGCGCTTTCAACTTGCTACATCACTCAGCAATCCAGTCTGGAAAACAACATAAGCATTATAATCCTCATCCTCCAATCAACATCTTTGCTGTACTTGTAACTGTTTGCAAAAATGCATTTGTTAAATGCAAACTCCCTTTTCCATTGTGGGAACATGACATGATGAATGGGCCAATATGTTCTTTATGATTTATACATTCTATAATATACTGTATTATGTATGTCACATTGTGCTCTAAACCACCATGACAAGCCTGTGCAACCTTAACGAAGACATAGATGTAATTTGAGCATGACACGGTGACTGATCTTTTGTTCTAGGACCTTTTTTAGGATACTATTGACTTCTAGTGCTTATTAGCAATGTTAGTTTCATCACTAAACTGAAGAAGTCAAATCTGGACACCAAGCATGTCTCAGCCGATCAACTTCATCTAGAATGGACAGAAAAATATTAAATAATATATTTTTGGCAACAGGTACATAGACCTAAGGTGCCTGCCAACAACATTTCCTAAGCCATTGTTTGTTAGTCGGCCCACATTCAAAGCTCTCATTACGGATTTAGACATAGAATTAGACATAACATAAAAAATGCAAAGACAAGCTGCTCAAAATGAATGACTTCTTTGTAAACTGTCTATATTTTTAAATATCTAACCTGGCAACCCTTAACTACTACCGAATGTATTTGTGGGTGAAGTATAGAGGTGCTGTTATTGTTCTAATTTCTTTTGCTTCAGTGGAAATTCGTCAGGATGTGGAACGTATTATCAACTCACTTTCAGTTTCTCTAGCGTGGAAGTTTATTGCTGTCTGTGTTTACAATGCGTTTTGATCCACCGATCCCAAATTTTTGAGCACTAGTGTATATCAGATTTAAGAAGGCTTTGTTTCCTGGAGTTACCATTTTTGAGACGCAAGGTTTCATCTGCAACAGCGTTCTGTATATGTATGTGTCTGTGATGGTTTGTGTGTTCAATACCTGAGCACTGCCTCTTTACATTTCATCCTCCAAGTCAGAGTTGTGATGATTCATCTGAAGCAGAGAGAAACACAGATCCTCATTATAATGGTTTCCTCTGCTCCAACATGTAGCCACAATATGTTCATAGCCATTACGGAGAGAGCACGGCAGGCAACCTGGAGCTTCTGCCTCAGAATTAATGACATATGAGTCAGTGTGCTGGAGCTCATTTCAGTTGGTTGGGCTGCAGAGATGAGCTGCTGATTTCCCAGCAGCACTAGCTAATGGGTGGGAATGGAGGCACACTGAGATGACAGAGAGAGACCGGTCGGCTCTCGCTGAGACGCTCTACTCTAACATATGGGCTCTCACTAAGAGCAGGGGAACTCTCATCAGTTATGGAACAATGCAACCACATGGGAAAACAACAGCTTGTGGAATGCACTGTTAGGTAGAGAAAGTGAGAAATGTAGTCTTAATGGCAAACTGGTCTATCAAACTGCTGAAGCAAGCCAGTGTTCTTTTCCAGAGGTGGTTGGCATGCTCCATTTCTTTATCTCAAAGCCCATAACAAGCTAACAAACAATGTGGTGGAACCAAACGGTCTGAACAAACAAAATCGATCAGGCTCCATTATTTTTATGTCAAAAACCGAGTGAAGAACAAAGCATGCAGAGAAAGCTTCTAGTTTTTCTTTCCTGACTTTTTAGAGAGTGTATGTAAATGTGGCTGCTAGAGTTGTGTGTGAATGTGCCTGAATGGCTTTTTGATATGCTGTTTTCCTGTCTGCACATCTTCAGCTTCTTTAATTTGAAAAATGTCATTGCTTTCTAAAGTGTTTATAATGTATTTGGCCCAAGTGAGCATTTCACGTTAGCCCAATCCTAATACAGACAGGGGTAAACGAGGGTTCTGAATGTGGGGGCTGATGGTGTAGTTCTGCAGTGTTTTGTAGTCAAGGCAGTGTGGGGGGGAAAGCCCTTGGTGACATGAGCACTGCAGCAGAGTAATTGAGGCCTTGCTATTGTGTACAGGAGACATGGAAGAGGGCTAAAAGTACTTAATGTGTCACTGTCACCAGGTGGGGGATACTCTCCAAGGTAATTACATATAATTGTAATGTGCTTTCTGAAGGATAATAGTTGTCTATATATAGGGCACAGAAAAGCTGACAGTGAAAGTGCTCTCTGCAGTGGCTCCATTGTCCTACCACTCTCTATTTGCTCACTCAACTGTTCCTTCAATAGCTTTGTTTTTGCTTATCGTCCACTTTGCTTCCCAATAAATGCTTTGAAGTCGCTTGCTTAAGGACTGACGTAGGTGGATGCAGTCTAAGAATGAGAGCAGAAAAACGGTCCAGCTCTGTGTAATTTTATGCTGCAGTGAGCAAATCTGTCTCATAATAAAGCTGTGATGTGTTAAAGTAATGACAGTGTGATTAGATTTGTTTTTCCTCTGTTTGTGCTCTTTAGCAGGCGTGAGTGAGATGGAGGAAGGGGAATGTGTTTAGCGAGGGTAAAAAACAGAAGTTTTTCTGTGCATGTGTGTGTGTGTGTGCATATGTGTTGCTCTCTGCTTGTGGTTCCATGTTTTGCCTATTTCATGTGGAGAATGGGTAAAAGTCTGTGGGAGCAGTTGTTGCTTGTCTGGAGAAACCAGGCATAGTTTTACATTTGCAACATTTGAGAGGCACTTATCAGCTGTCAGACTGATTTGCCATGCAGCAGCATTCTGCATTGTGCTTATCTCTTTTCTCCCACATTCACACACACTCTGCACAATGACACAGTTTGAAAAGATTCACAACGCGCGCACACTCTCTCCTTTTTCAGTTCCCTAGCGAGTATGGGGGGACGAAGGCTGTGATGTTTACTGTTATCTCAAGAGACACACAGCAGCCTGGAGAGTGGACCTGACTTAGCATTAGTCTTTTAGCAATTTTATGAACATCAGAACGTTTCACATATGTTTACCAGGTGTGAATCATCGTCACTGGCCTCCCCCAGCTCAGGACTGTCTCTCCGGGCCCGGCGAGGGCGAGGACTGGGGCTTCTAGGTGAGCCCTCTCGACTGCTGGCTGATGGGTGGTATGGTGACCCCCCCAAACTTCCACCCTGAGAAAAGGGTGAACCTGCAGCACAACCAAAATATCAAAAGAGTAACTTCAAGACTATCATCGAATATAGACACATCAAAGACTATTGTAGAATAAAGACATATTATATTGATTAGTTGCTCTGTGTCACATGTAACAACACTCTTTTATTACTTTATTTATTTATTAATTTAAATGTGAAATAAAAAAAATATTATCAAACAATGTAGTTCATTATTAGTAAGCTACAGCTGCCATAAAACATAACAGTCAAAGGTTATTTAATGAACAGCACAACATTTGTAAAACCATGGTGTTTATATACAGAATTCGATGTGTGCAAAAATGAGGGAGATATTTTTGGAGACATTTCTGATGTACAATAACCCACTAGTGTAAGAAGGGGAAGTAAAAAAGGAAATAAGTTATGCAGTTCAAATAATTAGTAAAAGTTACAAAGAAAATGGTGCACCTAATAACCATAAAGGACTTCAATAACGAGAAATCAATAACTTGTACATAATGGCTGTTCTGACCAGAAATCACATGAAGACTAGTCTCTGACTTTAGTATACGGTGTCTATGTGTATGTAAAGCATTTTACAATAGATCAGCCAATCAGAATATAGTCAGTTTTAAGGTTTGATCTAATAAGTGAGAAAAGATAGGGATCTGACTTTTCAGTAGTCTTTACTCATAATGAGTTCATTACAGCCAGACAGCATTCCCTGTAGTAAACATTTAAAAATATGCTGACACTTACAACATATACTACACTTACATGTACTAGGAAAAGTCTAAAAACAACATTTGCCCTATATCGGGTTCATCAGGTTGTGCATAATTATAAATAAGCCATTAATATTTGCAGTGCATTCTGCGTAATCTAAGGCAAATTGATTGAGAAAGCTCTCTGCACTCATCAGCTTGCTAGTATTACTGGCGCAGACACATTGATCGCTCATTATTGGCAGAGCTGTAATTAAAGAAAGGCTGGATAAGAATTGAAAAAGATGCTGGAAAAAGACAGAGAGCCTTAAAGAAAGACCAGAGATTTCAGAGTAATTTTAAAAAGAGAGTTTTTGAATGGTTACTTATATCAGTGAGCATTAACATAAAAGCAATACACAATTTAGTTGACATTAAAACTAATTTGCATTTATAATCACCATTCATCATGCACCGGTCTGTATATCCAGTTGCATCATTTCAGTTGGCCTCATATCTGTGATTATGGCAGTGATTAACTACAGCAGTTTGCTTAAATGCAGTTTGAGGAGCATTTAAATTGTAATGGAAGGCTATGGGGACTGCCTACAATTCCAAGCTTCGTTTACAAACTCAGTCTGCAGAGTGAAGCTCAAAAGGTCTTTATGAGGAGAAGAATAGATTTCCACTAGGGGGCAACATAACCTCAAATGAGGCCCTTTTTTCTCACCACAGTCAATCAAAGCTAAGCTTATCTTAGTCCTTATTTGAACCATAATGTAAAAAGTTTGAATCATATTAAAGGATCAGACCAGGTCAAGATGTACAAACAATGCCTCATGCATCTTTTGAAGACTGACCTGTGTGCTCCTGCCTTTGTCTGTCCATCCTGTCCAGACTGTCCAAGAGCCCATCGATCTGAACCTTTATCAGCGTCAACTCTCGCTTTATAGTCTGCAGCTCCTCCATTTTCACTGGAGGGAGACAAATAGGGGGAGAGAGCGGGAATTGCCAGATTATACAAGAGGTTAAGCTAAAAGTAAAAGAAGACAATAAAACTTTGAAAGCAACTCTTCTTAAGAAACATTGACTGGGTCGAGATAAGCTGCTATCTCTCCATCTGTACCCTTCAAATAACTGTGCACACAAGCCACTCTATAGTTCTGGCAAGCCTCTTTTGTTCCTCCTCTAGTTTTTTGTACATTCTCGGTCACCCGTTTAGGCACTGTGCCATCCCTAAGCCCATCTCTATAGTGAACTCTGGAGGAGGCCATTTGTCCCAGACAGCTGCACACACTGCAGGATCAGACCACATTGATGGGGACAAAGTTCTCCATGGTGGAAGACAGCAGAAGATGATGAAATGAAAGTACAAATAATGGATCAATAGTCCAGAGACAAATACTAAAATTAATATGGAGAATTACCCAGATACAGTCAAAATTACAGACAGAACAAGAAGAGAAATGAGGAGACACTATGATAGAGAGATAATTGAAAACTTAATTGAAAAAGCCAACATTCTGACCCCTGAGCTCTGAAGCTCAGAGGTGACCTGGTGGTGAGAACTGGTCATAACATTCTTGGCACTTTTCTTTTTCGTTCTGCTCTATTAATTTGGTGTAACTGCCTTTTCTGATAGGGCTGTCTCCATTACAGAAGAAGATGCTACATAGAAGTGGCTTTTAATGAAAAGCCATCTGGAGACTCTGCCCTGCTGAGCCTAGTATATTACACAACCAAACTTCAATATGCTTAAATGAGATTCAAGGTCTGTAAAAATATGGACAAAATGTTGTTTATGCAGTTCGCACTATATGTCCAGGTTTGTAGACACCAGCTCATCCAGTGTTTCCTCTGAAATGTCTAGACTTGAACTTCTTTGTTGATGTTTCAACAACCCTGTAGGGATTGGATGGTATTCAGCCACAATAGCATTACTGAAGGTAATGATATTGACTTATTGGTTCAGGATCAAGCCTTCCCAAAAGTATTGATAGGAGTTCCATCATGCCTTGGAATGCAGGTGCACTGCTGCAAAGTCAAACGCTGGGGGCTTTATACAACTCTATCAAAGGCATGACATTGGGCACAGTGGCCTCAGACTCCTGTATGGCTACCCCAGAGCATCCCATTCTATTGGAAAGCTTAAACAAGCTGTTTGTGTGATATTGAACTCCTGTGTTAACAGTAGGTGCACACTAAAGTAGCTGAATTCACCAATCAGAAGAGGTGTCTGGTTACATATGGACAAAGTATATAGTGTATTTTGGTCTTATTAAAATATATCATACAGTAAACGTATGAGAGATTCTATTTTACATTACTTAAGAATACAACATGGCTTCAGGCAAGCAATGTGATGATGTAAGCATGCAGTTTATACGATGTTAATGGATAGCTTTCATTAGCTGCCAACTACAACTAAATAGAGAAGCAAAATTTGCATACCTAGCATGTCTTGGGTGATGGACTATATTTGGGGTTAGAGGTAAACTGTGAAATTAGATTACTGAACCACACAAATGTGTGTAGGTGTGTAAATGTACTTACACTTAGCTCTGCTGGATGAGTGGGGTCTGGAGCTCTTGGAGGATGAGCGTTCTCGGCTGCGTCTCTGCCTGGAGGAGGACGAGCGGGCTCTCTTGGCCAGGCTGGAGCTGTGGGCCAGAGGGGGTGCCGCCGACGGGACACGCTGATAGTCATACACCCTGAGGAGCACAGTACACACTACCATTATCACCACGCACAGCAGCAGTATACACAAACACACAACTGCCAAAACTTAGCAGAAACCTGTGCACGAAGCTACACACTGTATACTGGTGATGGAAATACACACTAATAGGATGTAACTTCTTGAATACACAATATGCATCACAATATATAGTTTCTCTGAACATTTTTAAACCTTCGCAAAAATAAGCTATTTAAGAAGAAAAAAACAGGGAAAAATCAAACACTTGGCTTCTGAGTCTTATGATTAATTAATAATCATTATTCAGGTTATGCAGTCATGGACTGGAGGTTAGGGAACCAGCCTTGTGACAGGAGGGTTGCTGGTTCGATTCCCTGAACTGACAGTAATGACTGAGGTGCCCTTAAGCAAGGCACCTAACCCCCAACTGCTCCCCGGGCGCCGTGGATAGGGCTGCCCACCGCTCCGGGTAAGTGTGCTCACTGCCCCCTAGTATGTGTGTTCACTCGTGAGTGTGTTTGTGGGTGTTTCACTTCACGGATGGGTTAAATGCGGAGACTAAATTACCCCACTGTGGGATCAACAAGGGATTAAAATCTTAATCTTAAAATCTATACACTGCTGCTGCTGTTTCCTGGTTCTCTATAAATCACCTGACAATCCTCAGATGACTGTATTTTTCACTGAAATTAGTTTATTATACAAATTACACATGAACCTACATTTTCAAATCCTATATGTTAACACAACACATACTGTGGCAGCGTGGTCAGGCTTTAACATTTATTATATGTTCTAATTACACAATGCATGCCAAGCAGTGATGACACACAATTTTTAATAAACTTTTAATTAATACCTCTTTTTTAAGTTTGCCAGGAATTGGATCCTTGACAACAAAAAGAAGTTGCAAGTAACTGCCAGTGAGTGAGTTATGTTCAGTAATGCATTCAGTTTGTATAATATTCTGCATAATGTACTATGTGTGCATGCTATCAGCGCATTTCAGCACTGCTCTGAGTGTTTGCGTTTAAGCATTGAGGAGCAGAGAGAGAGAGCCAGGTGGAGAAACATCTGACAGGCGTGGGAGCTGGGAGGTTTACCAGCATTCTCCGTACCTCACATAAACAGTCAGGGATTTGATTTCTTTACTGCTGCCATTGCTATAGGGATGTGATTCAACACTAATTGTTATAGCTGCGTGATACATTCCATCTATACTCCTTTGGAACAGTGACAAAGAAGAACTGCTTTGATTCCTAATATTCTTATGTTAGGAGATTTGTGGGTGTTACAAACCCTGTTTAAAGTTTTAAGAACCTCGACATAAAGGTCAGAGTAAAGACATTTACAGCATTCAGCTGATGCTCTTATCCAGAGCCACTTACAAGGCTAATGTAGTGTTAGGAGTTTTGCCCAAGGACTATTGGTGTAAGACAACATAGTCACGTACACTGGGATTTGAACCCCATGTCTCCCACATGTGGTGTTGGCTCCATGGCAGGTAGTGGTCTTATCCGCTGAGCTACACCAACCATAAAGAGAAAAGGCTTTGTGCAATCTACAAAAATCATAATTTATAGTGCACTTTTTACTGTGAGGTGTCATAACGCCATTCAATACTGAAGTTAGGTAATGATATTGACTTATTGGTTCAGGATCAAGCCTTCCCAAAAGTATTGATAGGAGTTCCATCATGCCTTGGAATGCAGTTGCACTGCTGCAAAGTCAAACGCTGGGGGCTTTATACAACTCTATCAAAGGCATGACATTGGGCACAGTGGCCTCAGACTCCTGTATGGCTACCCCAGAGCATCCCATCCTATTGGCAAGCTTAAACAAGCTGTTTGTGTGATATTGAACTCCTGTGTTAACAGTAGGTGCACACTAAAGTAGCTGAATTCACCAATCAGAAGAGGTGTCTGGTTACATATGGACAAAGTATATAGTGTATTTTGGTCTTATTAAAATATATCATACAGTGTCATAAGTAAACGTATGAGAGATTCTATTTTACATTACTTAAGAATACAACATGGCTTCAGGCAAGCAATGTGATGATGTAAGCATGCAGTTTATACGATGTTAATGGACAGCTTTCATTAGTTGCCAACTACAACTAAATAGTTGGCAACTAATGAAGGCTTTGTGCAATCTACAAAAATCATCGTTTATAGTGCACTTTTTACTGTGAGGTGTCATAACCCCTAAAACCCTAAATTCTCAACTTGGAAAAAATGTAAATAAAAGTAATACAAAAATGCTGTCCCAGTAAAATACGTGGTTTTGGGCTGACGGGGTTTATTAAAATAAACATAACTAATTTCATAACTGATTTTTAGACTGAACTACAAGTCAGTCAAAAATGGGTTTTCAGCTATTGAATGATACCTATAGCTCTAGCATATAAGGGAATTGCATCTACAACACTGTGTAAGGTTCTCTTCAGTGTAGTTTGATATAAAAACTGTTTATTTGGAATAAGCCCAGAATTGTAAGACATTTGTTTAGCACAGTGTCCCAGTTCTACTAAATGTATGAAATGGTTTATTATCTGTATTTATTCAAATTTAAACATCAACTGAATGTGTGATTCAGGGATATGTGCAGATTATCAAAGCGGCAGATATCCTACCCTCACTTTGTTTCTTTTTGTCCCTCATTATTCATTATTATATATTCATTAGTCATCCCCTTATTCACGCTTACATAACTCTTATTGTCGACTAAAGGAGGATGGATTCCTATTTAAATCTCTATTCCTCTTAGGGTTTCTATCTCTTGCTTTCCGGGAGTTTTTCCTTTCCACTGTCACCTTTGTCTTACTGGCTATGATTCTGGACCCAGATTCCTGTATAGCTGCTTTGGGCTGACGCCTTTTGTACAAAACACTATGCAAATACATCTAAAAATACATCAGACATTCAGACATGCATGTTTGGAAACTACTGTGATTTGAAATTTAATACCACACAGCATGGCTAACACTATGTTTCTGACATCATAATGCTTTAAAACGCTTCACTTTTCTCCACCAACCCGCCTCTTAGATCCCTTTCCCTCTCCCTCTCGCCTCTCAAGGCGTCCTCTCCTCCTTATGAGCAGTGGTAAGCTGGACTTATCTCAAACAAAAATCAAATTGGTACTGTCAGAGCCAATCAAAAGCTCTGTGGCAAAGCACTGCAGAAGCTGACAGAAGAGTTTAGGAGCATGTGTCACACCGGATACAGATACCAGGCATGATAAATCAGAAAAGAGAGAGAGAGGAAAAATGAGAGAGAAGGCAGAGGGGTATCTAGGGAGGCACATTACACATAACTTGCTATAACTTTGATTAGATCAGCGCCTAAGAGACATACAACAAAATACCATCAGCTACCACTAGCACTGCACATGGGTAAACATGAGTGACAGCTGACTTTGGGTCTCTTTGGGTTCTACAGTGTGATGTGAGTTTTATATATATAAATTTTCTTTATACACCATATTCTGTACTGTACTTACGATATGAGCTCTGTGCTCTTAAAGGAGCTGTGTGTAACCTCCAGTATTGTATCCTACTCAACCCAATCATTCACCCCGCCCTTCCCCTAGCCTACAGTGGTCGTCAGGTTTTCTGCTGTCGCATCAGCGCCTGTCCCAATTTCGTTTTGCTTTCTCATGTTTTCTTTTCTATGATGCCGAGGATTTTTTTGCTTTCCTTGTGGTTTTTGTGATATACAGTAAGTTTGGACAACATCGATCAGCTTCGTTCACATTTGACATTGCAGAGATTTAAGAGAGGAGCAGTTCTACGTTTATTACCTTCACAAACCCAAACAACCCCAATCACAACATGTAAGTACATAAGTAATTGTATCCCCTTTTTGCCTTTGAAGCAAATCATCTTAAACTGAAAGTTTCATATCGAGCAACCGCCTTTATTTTTCTTTGTTTTGATGGTGAGATCAAACGGAAGTAGCTAGTATAAGTAAGCTACTGGCAAGCTCCATTTAATTAACCTACGTACAGCTTAACAGTTGCATCAGTACCTGTTCCATATTTTCTCTTTTAGGAAGCCGAGGATTCACCCTTTTGTTGCTTTCCTTGTGTTTTTTGTGCCAATAAATAGTAAACAGTCAATATGACAGAATTTGGGTTCTGGCAAATAAGAAGCCTTGTAGTTTTAATGCTGGTAAGATAATCCTTTATTGATCCCACAGTGGGGAAATTTACTAAGGAGACTTAGCTTTCAAAATATCCTACCTGGAGGTTTAATGCACTGAGCTACTAATAAATATGTTTCAGCATTCTTCTTCTTATTTATACCAATGTGTGATTTGTCTGTTTCAGGCTCCTGTAGCTACACTGAAGCTCTACATGCAGGCTCCATTGGAGATATGAAGAGCTCCATGTAAATATAAAGGGCTAATTTTAAGCTAACAAATGAAAACATACAAGACTCCATATCGACTAAATTGTTCTTGGTTTGGACACACAGTTATACGAGACACCTGTAATGGATAGAGGACCTCTACAATATTTGAGTTTTACAAGGTTCTTCACACTTGTCTCATTTACAAAAAAATGACTGTTTAAAACGATGTTCCAGCCAAAGAGGGAGATTTTCTGACCTAAAGACTCGAAACATGATCCCTCTGCTGATGTTGATGCGATGCAGCCTAAACATAGAATGGAAAACTGTATTCACATTGGCATAGTTGAATAAGGAGAGTTTGATACATAGAACTCACATCCTGTGAACCCCAAACACTTTTGTTCCCCCTTTAAATACAAATCCTGTTATATTACAGTCTTGACTAGCCTTTGTCATGAATTCTACCATTCCAGGTAGTGAAGGTAAAGTTTGTACTCTTTTAAATACCCTTTCTAAAATAATGCATTTTCATATTCTTTAAATGGGGCTGAATTTGGCTTCCATTCGGCACCATTTAAGGTGAAATAGTAAACCTGCAAAACAAGCTGACAGAGGAAGCCATTTTCATCGCCAACTTTCATCTTTAATCTGATATGTAAAATCCTGGATACTTTAATTTAAACTAGGCCTCTGGGTTGTCCACTGCAATCATCAGGTTTCTGTCAATAAAGTGCCATACATTTTTACACATTTTCACTCAATTTAATATTACTTGACATCTCAACATTTAGGCTTTTAGGAAACGTGTTATGATTTAGGAGTCGAATTTGAGCAGTGCTACTTAACTACATAAGCCTCCACTACAAAACTAAAGCATCAAAATTGACCCCAAACACATGGCGGATCCAAACTGTGCTACTCCTTCAACCATTTGTCATCATGGTGGCCACATGTATTTCTGGTGTCAACTACAGTTAATGCTGTTTAACAATGGTGATCTGGAGAGTTCTTGGAGGACTGTGTGCTAAATAGCCACAGTGACCAAGTCAGCCTGTGTCTTATTGTTGACTGACAGCTGAAATAGTGCGCTGATTACGGGTGTATCAAGAAGACAGGATTAAGAAGAGAGAAAGCCTTTAAGCTCCTAATCCACAACTGAGCAGATAAGACCGAGTAAACAATTACACAGATACTCCTTTGGCAGCTGCTGTTCAGAGCGCTGAGAGTTCATTTGCAAATTGGATGGTGTTTATTTAGTTGTCCAGTGTCAACCTCTGAAGTCTTTACACTATTCCTTCTTAAAAAAAGATGAGCTCTTGCGCTCGACGCAAGCAGATTGCTGGAGGCTTTGGCTTTTTATTAAACAAGCTTTGAAGTGACTGCAGTTAATTGGTGTGGGGAGATGGCAGCCATGTTGTTTTGTGATTTCGGCGTAGGTGCAGTAATTGCAGCGGGTGCCACTCAAACCTTGGATAAAGCTGAGGAAAAGCCTCTTCTCTTAAATAAAATCTAAATCTCCAGCCCTGTTCTCCCTCACACAGAAGCCTCCCCAAATGAGCAGCTTATGGTAGAGAGAGAGGGGGAGAGAAAGAGAGAGAGGACTAGAGATGCACAGGGACATGAATACACAGTGAAATATATCTACAGGCCACCACCACAGCCGTGTGGTAATACCGCTCTCACTGCGCTCTGCATAGAGAGAAGCTTTAGATTCTTACACTCTCTTTAGGTGGTAAAGTCCTTTAACTGAGCTGTATTATGTAAAGAACAGCGAGCACAAGCGCTTTGATGTGCAGCTGGAAAGAGAGCAATCCCTGCCTGAGACAATGAGTGTGCTCGCTCTCTCGCTCTCTCTCTCTCTCTCTCTCTCTCTCTCTCTCTCTCTCTCTCTCTCTCTCTCTTTCTCTCTCTCTCTCTCTCTCTCTCTCTCTCTCTCTTTCTTTCTTTCCTCTCTCTCTCTTTATTTTCTCTCTCTCTCTCTCATTCTCTCTTCCCCCAAGATGACAGAGGTAGAGACTGGTAGCTGGTATCAGCAATGTGGTGCTTTGTGTGTGTATGAGGAGAAAGATATAGAGAGAAAATGAAGAGGGAGAGAATGAAAGAGAGATGAGAGAGAGTGCTGAGGGAAGGATGGACACAGTGAGGAAGAGAAAGTAAGTGAAAGAGAAGAGAGGGAGGAGAGAGAAAGGAGGGGGTGAGAAGAGGGACAGAGAGAGAGAGAAGCAGTCAAGCGCTTATCGCCCATCAGTGTGGAGCAGCTGAATTAGCTTCTCATGCGGCGCAGGCCTCCAGAGTGACGGACTCGTTTTTCATACTGTCAGCCTCTCCATCCCTCCCTCTCTCTCTTTTCTTCTCTCACTCTGCAAAGATTTTATTCTGCTACTTTTTAGCTTCTTACTTTCTTCCGTTCTTCCTTTTTTTTTTATGCCTTCCTCATCTCCTCCCTCCTGTCAATTCTTCTTTTTTCCTTCATTACTTAATTCTTTCTTTCTTTTGATTAGTTTTGTTTTGGATTCCATTGTTATTATTTATATTATTATTTTTATTTCATTATTGTTCTCCTTTTTCTTTTTCTTGTTAGCATACCTTCTTTCTTTCTCTCTTTTTTCTTTCTTTCTTTCTTTCTCCGATCTTTTTTTCTTTCTTTCCTTCTTTCTTTTTTCTTTCTTTCTTTCCTCCCTCCTTTTTTTCTTTTCTTCCCTGTATTTACTTCATGCTGTTTCTGCTGAAGTTGAGCTCAGTGAGGGAGCAGTAAAGGTAGTAGAGCTGTGTAGAGTAATGGTCTCTCTGAGATATAATATAGTGTACAAATTAAGTAATTTAATGCATTAACAGTCCAACAAAACAAGCATATAAACATCATTTAGACATGCACACATACACACATACATACACCCTGCACTGTCTTATATCACTCTACAAGTTATTATCTGCCATGCCTCGTTACCATTGTGAGAAAAAGAGTATTGATTACTGAAGATGCCTTTTTTCTGTCTCCCTCTCTGTCTGTCCCTCTTCCTGTCTGTAGTCTGACTGTGTGCTGTTTGTGAGCATGTCCAAATCCTCAATTCCAATCCAATCTCACCCCCATAATCTGATTCACTCTGATGCAACGTTGGCACAGTTTTGGTGCCACAGCATTCAAGCATTGAAATAGCCCAGTCTCTGTTTCGGTCAGAGGAAGCTCTGCGTGGGTTTATTGCTATTCACATGCTCAAACCCTTTAGACATACACTCTCAGTCAGCTGGCAGTAAAGGGCACAGTCAATCTGGCCACAGGACAGTCCTGCTGATGGCTCTGACAGAGGACATTCCAGACAGACTCTAACTGCTGTTTATTTACTGCTGCTGAAAAGTGCAGTAGGGACCAAGAGCTGGGACCAGTAAAAGCTCAGGATTCTTCCTTTTATTTGATTCAAATGTGTTCATCTTTTACACATACAGTATAAATTATATTACAGGACAATCATCAGGACTTTTATTAACGGCACTGATTGTTGTAGGATTATGTGTGCAAGAGAATTATGTAAGATTTTATTCTGCATAATTTGAAAAACAAAAAACGATCCAGCTGGAATTTTCTAATGGGACAAGGAATTGAGTTTCTGAGAAGGAAGATGTTTTGATATGACACAGTATTGCTTTGTACCCAATGAAATGTAATGTACCACTCTTCCCCCTGTTTACGTACTGACCTAGATTCCTGTCTTTTTCAGTGAAACACAGCATTAGGGTTTCTGAGCTAGCGGAGCCTTTGTGCTGGATGATGAGTGGGGGTGAAACAGTAGTGAAATATAACTTTGTTGGGATGCACTGAAATCTTAGCCAAAGATATACTGGTGTCCTAAATTAGAAAAAAATTAATCTGAAATCTGAAAATCAGATTTAAAGGCCTACAGCACAGTGTCAGCACTTTACAGACAAATAACTGTAGTGGTAATAAAAATGAGAGATAGTGATTAAAACCACTTTTTATCTTCGCGAATCAATAGTGAAAATGTCACTCGTGTGGAATTATTTCTCAGTTTCTGTGAGAGACATTAGATATTAAGCAATTTGTAATCACCATTCAAGCTCAGGTGAAGGATGTAGAATGCCCATGTACTCCTCCATACCCTGGTTTTGCTGTGGAAGTTTTTGTCTTTAATGTGAACTTTTTTCATTAACTGTCAACTTTGTTTTGGTTTTTATCATAAACGCTATCTCTCACTTAAACAGAAAAGCTCTGCTTGGGTTGGCTCTACCTTTGCAATAACTGCCTTCTGGATCAATCAGAATGTACCTAATAGATGTTCTAAGCTTCTTTTCCTTTTAGTTCTGTCTTTCTCTCCTCAGTCGGGATCGACCTGAGGAGAATGGGTTCCCCCATTGAGCCTGGTTCCTCTCGAGGTTTCTTCCATACTACGGGAGATTTCCTTGCCACTGTTGCCTTTACCTTGCTCACGGGGGGCTTGGATTTCCTTTCCTTTGTTTCCATGTTTTTATTTTCCTTTATATAGACTGCTTTTCTGTAAAGCTGCTTTGAGACAGCATTAGTTGTAAAAAGGGCTATACAGCTAAATATTGACTGATTGTTTGATTGATTCTATTTTGTTGTTGGTTTTTTTTGTTTCTGCCAAGAACTTCAGTTTCAGGACATCACTAGTTATTTCCTGTCCTCTGAACATGGTGATCTAACCAGACAGATGGGCAATTATGGACAACAATACTTTTGTCTTTTTTAATCTTAATCTTATGATACAATGAATCAGGCTTAATATGACCATGGACATAAACAAGGTAAAAAAAAATGGGGTCCATGCAACATTTAACATTAAATACTGTGTTACTGCGTAAGATTGATGGCCCAGCCAAGCATCTCAGTACAGTTGATTTGTGTTTTCATGATTGCGCTTGCATTGGGAAGGAGGTTGGTTCCAGGTAATCATGTTTGTTTGTTTGTCTGCTTGTTTGTTTGTTTGTGTGTGTGTGTGTCTGCATCCCCTGCAAGTCAAATTTAAATGTGCTGACTTTCCGGTTTATGAATGACCTGTGTCCCCTTCATGCTGCCTGAGGGAGGCTGTTAACTCCCAGAGCAATTATAAGTACGAATGAACAACAACACACACACACACACACACACACACACACACACACACACGCATGCACACACACACACACACAAATACAGAGCAAAAGCAAATGTGCACTTGAATTGCACTTTTGCATATTTGCATAATTTGACATTCGCACAGACCCAAAACACAGTGCAAACCTAAGCCATTTATCACACTCTAAATAATGTCTGAATACACAGTCCAGGTTGTTTCGCCTCTCCCTCATTCAGAGAATGCTTCGTCAGCAGCTCTCACAGCACTGCCCATCTTTATGTAAGTGCAAGACCTGATAAAATTCTGAATCAGCCTCTGCACAAGCTTTCTAAAGGTGGGCTAATAAGGAGCTCTAATTGTGTCTGATGTTTAAATGGGAAAATCCTACATAAAAGAAAAAGCAGGTATCTGACAAGTGATCAGTGCAGGGTTTGTTATTTCTCTGAAAGGGTTTTTGATGTAAAGGAGCTGCATGTAATGCTAAATGATTAATGTGGAGAAACGTATTGATAATGAATAGGGATACACTGCTATGACAGTCGTGTGCCAATGCTTTGTGTGCACATCTGCGAACAATAAATTGATAAATAAACATATTGTCGCTGTCCAAAGAAAAACAGGTATCTCCAAAATGACTTTACAGGAGAGGCCAAAAACCTCTAAGGTCAATGGAACCAGACGTCTTTCCAAACTGCTTTGGGACATTTCTGTTGGTCCATTCTTCATTAAATTACCACACAGTGTAAATGTGATCAAATTAGTCATAAAAGTAAAAATCAACAAAAATGGAGATACATGGTTTCCTTTGGACGGCGATGATATATAATAGGCAGTAAACGTGTAGTAACAGGGATGAAATTAAGTAGGATTGACATTAATTGTAGCCTAACATTACCAAAACATTCTTATAATGCAATGCATTTACAGTAGGTTAGCAAATAACTGATAGGAGGCCTTTTGCATTTCACTGCTGTCTAAAGAAGCATACCTCCATTTTTGTTGATTTTTATTTTTATGCATCATTTGAAAACCGCATGAGCATTTCAAGATGAGTGGACCAACAGAATGACCCAACAATGTTACATTGACTTACATTAAAATGAAATAAGGTTTTTGGCCTCTCCTCTTTGTCTCCAGTGATGCTTTTGTGGATATTCTAGTATTTTGTTAGAAAGTGACGATTTGCTAAAACTGCCTGGTTGTTAAATAAGTAAGATATACTTGCTTATTCTGATACACGTGCACGTTACTGATGTTGTTGCGTGTTACTGTGTGATATCCAATGCAATTTAAAGGGATTTTTCATCAAACCTTTCCTTTAAAGGCTTCGCTGAAGGCTATGTCTGCAGTCGAGAAGGGAGGGGCATAAACATCCCACCCTGCAGTCCTGCAACCATCTGATTTCTGATGTAGACCTCTTACCCACCACCCTATTTCATTTCATCATTCACTTCATTTCATCATTACATGAAATTTTAACACAAACTTCTTACACACAGCTCCTTTAAAGTCAGATGAAAGGATAAATGTGAAGGACAACATTATAAGTCACCCAGAACCTTAGCACATGTAAACAGGCAGGCTTAGGTGCCCAAAAAGGGACCACGTGTGAGAGCATGGTGACACTGCTGCAGCATCAGGGGCAGAGCGACTGTGTGGCTTTGAGTTTCTTGTCCTACTTGACAGATGTCACTCAGAGTGAAAGGCCAGCCGTGAGCAGAGGACAGCGCTGACAGTACCTGTCATACAGATCCTCTTGATAGCAGTCGTAGTCCAGCTCATGCTCCGATCTGCAAAGAGAGGGGCAGAGAGGGAGAGACAAAGAATGAGTGAAAAGGACAAAGCAGCTGCCATCTCAGCTGACAGACACATGAGCTCACAACACTGTTCGTCTGCACCGTCCACCTTCACACCTAACAGAGACATCTTAGACCAATGAATCCTCTCTCTCCCTTTCACTTCTGTTCTCACACACAGTGGAGGTAATAAGCCTTGAAATTTGCAGTTAGACAATTTGCATATTTGGGTGTGAGTCTGTAAGCACAGGCAAAAATACATTAAAAACCTCATTAACTAAAACACAATAGGTAATATTACATAATGATGAATATGTGAATAGAATAAAACAGTGACAATATGTATATACCTATGTATAGAGAATAGTGACTATATGCTCCTGCTGATGGCACAATCACTACTGCTGCATCTATGAATGGAAGTTATTTTTTTAATGATAAACAATTATTAATTGTAGTTATTCTAATACATATGCAGGATTAGTATAGCTTTAAAAATGTCACTGTGATGCAAATGTTGCAGGTTATTTCCTACTGTTACATGTAAAACAACAGTATAAAGCCCAGCAGCAGGGGTGACAGGCAAAACCATGGCACGCAAAAGAAGCCATGATTATCCCTTATTTATATACATATTGTCCTTTATATTTAGAAAAAAAAATTTGATAGCATAGTATACAAATGAATAATATATAATCTATATAATATATAATATAAAAGTATTTTGAATTATGCAACATCAGTATGTCATTATGTAACATTATTGTAATGATCTCTCTAATTTGTAACAGTCTTATGAATTGAATGAATACCAGTCACTTTATCATGTGACAATTAATCAAAATCACAATCAATCATAAAGCCTTATGTACAAATACAGGCACAAGAATGACCAAGAATAACTGGGACTCCCTGTTCATCATTGCTATGCAAACCAGCAGCCAACCAGGCATCTGTGTGGTCATGTGGCAGAGTAAAGAACTGAATGCTGAATTAGACTGCTCAAGCTGTTGAATGACTGAACTCAAATAATGAACACAAATGATTCAAACTTCACACTTTATTCTGACTGGCATGATCATTGCAGCAGCAGATCGTTCTGCTCTCCCACCATAGGTGGGCACATACTACATTAATTACCAGTTATTCATCAGTTATACCATTATAGTTTAGGTCTTGTAGCTGTAATGAGGGTCTACATCTTTGACTTTCTATGGTTAAACAGTCAGTTTAGCAACACTCAGTTGACTGGAGGGAAGATAATGTAATACAGGGCTTATCACTTTAGATGAGGTGAATACATAACCACTATGATGTACAGGAACGGCTTTCTATTGCAAATCTTAAAATAAATAAAACAAAAGGTGGATAATCTCGTGTCATACCCTGTGTCATCATTCATAGGAAATAGAAACTGAAGCAGAAGTGCAATATTTAGCTAGCCTTCATAAACAGGCCCTTATTCTGTGCAACAGAGGCAAAGATTTCAGTATAAAGAATTATTGCACACTCAAAGTAAATGCTCATTCTCTATGGCTATTCTCAGAACTGCTCGAAATCACACACACATGTAGAGAAAGAGATTCAGACATGAAAGATTTAATTAGTTGAACATCTTCATTTCATCAGAATTCAATATTACATACGAGTAGTGCTCAAGGAAATTATGTGTAGTGTGTGTGTGTGTGTGTGTGTGTGTGTGTGTGTGTGTGTGTGTGTGTGTGTGTTCCCAGTTCAAAGGAGAATATGCTATTCTTAGTCTCAGGCCAACTGGAGAATGATATCAGATTTTTTTGTCACTGCTATGAAAGTGGAAAATCCCCCATATTTACGCCACGCCCAGCACTGGAACATGTAAGACCTGAATGTTCATGCTGTAGGCAGATTTAGTGGCGTTAATTAAAGTAAATGAGATAATAAACACCTGTCACTGTTGTACGTGTGATATGCAAAAGCATAAGCACAGCACTTCACAGAGGTACATTCACAATGCCAGCGAGGATAAACGGGATAGTTGGGAAAATTCCCAGTTGGGCTGTAGCGTTTTGGGCGCTTACTGTGAGCGTATGTATAAACTCACGCATAAAAGCACAAGAATGCTCCGGCAAAGTATAGGCTAAATGTTATGTGCCAGTGTATATATACAACAAAGTAGGGGTTATACCAGCGGCACCGCATCCTGGTTTGCTAATTGTAAGGAGGATACCTAATGAGAATGAACATTCATAGATAGACCCCCCACCCACACACACACACACACACACACACACACACACACACACACACAAATGAAGAAACACTACCCCACTTTTGCTGTCTGCAAGCTCCTGGAGATTCTCCAAGTTCCTGTTGCTTTCAGCGAAATGATGTATCTGTAAACACTTCAAGCACTGTAATAGAAGACAGAACCTGCTCTTGTTACACACACACACCCACACCCACACACACACACACACACACACACACACACACACACACACACACACACAAAAACAGACACACACACACAGACACACACACACACACACACAGACTCTTGCTGCATTCATTCTATTCATTCTGTTTCCTCTTCCGCACTCCCTTCTGTTCTCCCTTTTATTCTCCTGGACAAAACTCCCTGCTCTGCACGTCCCTGAAGGCTGCAGGCTACAAATAATCACTAATAAGTGTCAACGTTTATGCCCCTTACAAGCCTGCCAAATGCAGTTTATGATGGTGCCTGAGCTGTAGGTGATTAATGAGACAGGCTCTGTTTTCCTGAATAGATCTGTAATCAGAGATGGCACACATCTACACTCTCCAGCAGTCAGTGTGGGGCAGAAGACAGCCACCCGCCTATACCGTTTCTGAATCTCTCCCACTAACACTGCTGTCAGACCTTTATTATCACCCAAGACTGAAGGCTCTCTCTCCACTAATCACTGTCAGCACGCTCAACAAACAACAAACTCCAAACTTTAAACCGAGACAGCGGATCAAGGGCATTATGACAAATAACACAAAACACAATAACACTGAGGCAGAGATAAATACCTGTTCTGATAAGGCTACTGACTGATGCTGAGACATCACACCCTTAATAAGAAGTCTGGGTTATTTTCTCTTGAGTAACGAGGTAAAAAGTCAAAATCTGAATATTAATAAGACTAGTAAACGCACCAAACTGCACCACGTAAGTCAGGAAACTTGGTCATATTGGTTAAATTGCTTTGGCCGTAGTAGGCTACAGGTTGCGTAGATGGTGTTTAATAGTGTTGAAATGTAAGAGTAGATTTTTTATTATTACAATAAGGTCCAGACCCCTCACCAGTAGAAAACATTTGGCATGTCATGGAATTAACAATCTGGCAAAGAAGACAGGACTGTTGATCAGCTAGAATCCTACATCAGACAACAATGGGACAACATTCTTTTCCCAAACTTCCAATTGCTCTTTTCACTTCCCAGAGGTTTATAGACTGTTGTTAGGAGAAAAGAGGATGCTACACAATGTAGACAGAATCCCTGTCTATAAGTCTCACCTATTTTGACATGTGTTGCTGCCATAAAAAAAGTTTGTAATTTTCAACATGTAATATGTGTTCTATGTTCTATTGTGAATAAAATATTTTTTAAAAAAATAAACAAAAAACAAATATTGGAATTTTTTTTTTTCATGGAATGATTTGCAAATCATCCCATTCTGTTCTTTTTTCTTACACAGCATCCCGACTTTTTTTAAATTGGAGTTGTTTTATTATTATTAGTAGTAGTATTACTGATGATGTGGCTGGCTATAATCGTTTTATCCTTTTCATTTTTAGGTATTTTGGCTAATAAAATTGTTAGTTGACTTTTATTTTATTTTGCTTTGCAGAAATCCAACTTTAAAAATTCATGACAAAGCCACTTCACTGGTCAGCAGCCTGTTCCTGGATTGCAATACTAAAATTCGGGGATGCAGACCCCATACTAAATTTGACTTATGTGCTTCGCAGTGGGCCTTGCCAAAGAGCTTGCCTGCGGCACAGGTGCTGAGAGCCAGAGAAATTCAGAGTGCTTTAACTCCACCCAAATGAGAGTAAGTGACTTAAAACATGCAGGATTATAGGGTGTTACACTCTCCAACAAAACATATAGGCTTAAAGCGCCATCACTGACCAGTAAAGTCAACTTCTCTGTCTAACCCCTACTATGTATTTAATATGTATTGCACATTGCTATATTTTACTCTGATATATGCCTCAATTCAGAGCATCAGTCCATGCATCAAACTCTCTCTCCCTCTTTCTTTGTATACTATGGTATCATTCTGTGAGGCAATATAAAGCATTTACCGCACGAGATGAGAGATATGGGGTAGCAGCAATCTCACTGGAGTACCCTCTGATAACACTTTCCGCTTTAATTAGAAAGGGTAATTCTAATTTCACACTTTTTCCCAGCCCTCATGTGATTTATGAGTAGAAGGACCCCTAATTTTTAATTGAATGGCTCTGTTGACTCTAAAATAACCCAAAACACATTGTAAAGACTTGTTAGTTGTTTGCTATAAGAATCTATGGGTTTGTATGGTGGCAGTCTAGCAATGTAACTCAAGGGCAGTCTGAAAGTGCAGCTATCTAAGCATCTTGGAGCCATTTTAGTTCAGGAGGACAGCTGTGACTTTCTCCTGTTTTTGACCCATAAGTGCTATTAGAAATGATAGGGTTTTCAAGTTGCTGCAAATTGTAATAGTTCCATTCAGGAAAGAGCCGACAGGAGTGCTGAACTTAACCTCCAGCAGCAGATCCTGCACTCCTTCTGCATCCTCTGATTGTACAGCAAAACAATTGCATTGGTGTGTGTGTGTGTGCGTGTGTAGGTGTGTGTGTGTGTGTATGTGTGTGTGTGCGCGTGTGTGTGTGCGTGTGTGTAGGTGTGTGTGTGTGCACGCGTGTGTGTGCACGCGTGTTTGTGTGTGCGTACGCGTGTGTGCATGTGTGCTTGTGCGTGTGTGTGTGTAAGTGTAGGTGTGTGTGTACGCGTATGTGTGTGTTTGTGTACGCGTATGTGTGTGTTTGTGTGTGTGTGTGTGTGTATATGTGTGTGTGTGCGTGTAGATGTGTGTGTGTGTGTGCGTGTATGTGTGTGTGTGTGTGTGTATGTGTGTGTAGGTGTAGATGTGTGTGTGTGTGTGCGTGTATGTGTGTGTGTGTGTGTGTGTGTGTGTGTGTTATTATGAAGGAAACTGTTTTAAAATTCTCAAAGGGATCGTCTGAGTTGATCACCCCTTTAATATAGGCTGCACTGCTACACATGAGCACGTAACATCAGCAAACACATGGAAACTGCATCTGAATCTAACACATTACATTATAAAACTCTGTATGTAAAAAGACGTACTGAAAAATATTAATACATTTAATAATTAACAAGAACCAACTCAGCTTAAAACAGCTGACCATTATGTATGGCCATTCATAGCTGACAAGTGACACTCAATCAGTCAGTAGAACTATTGACCTCTGCTTCATTTTTGACCATATACGAACACGTGGGTTGATATTTTGTGTTGGGGTCAGTCATGTGGCTACTAAAGTAGTGTAATGCACTGCAGTTTAAATTAAGATCTTACAGTAAAAAGTCAAAACTGGTTATCACTTGTGCAAGTTGTCTTTCTCTAGGAGAACAGTATTAAGCTTAAATTAAACCGTGGATTTCCTCTCTATACATTAGACATGCCCGTTCTTCTCATTTCTGCATCATCTGTCTGCTTGACTTTGTAACAATGAGCAGCACAGTGTGGGACTGTGAAACAGCTCTGTTAATTTTATTCATAAAGGTTTTATTTCTGATTATTTTTTTAATTATTATTACTAATTTCTTGGGTTTTAAATAGTTTATATTGGAACAACTGCCTCTTGTTTAAAGGCAGGGATCATGGCAGGCCTTTTGAACTAGGATTGGCTGTTACAAGTAAGTGAATAATGCTAGATTAACAAACCCAACACTGACAATATTACCATTTATCAGTATGTTAGCTCCATAATACTGGTGATGTATTGTGGGCAAAATGTTGAGATCAGTTGGGCCCTAGTTAGCATACATGTTTTTTTGTGCCTGCCTGCCTGTGTGTGTATCTGTATCTGTGTGTGTGTGTGTGTGTGTGTGTGTGTGTGTGTGTGTGTGAGTAATAGGTCGGTCAGATCTTTGGCATGACAGGAGCAGCCTATTTAAATTCTAATTACCTTCAGCGCAGACGGCCCAGTGTCAGAGGCTAAAAGAGGCACACTCTTCATACCGTCTCTTCTCCTCTCCCTCATTCCAACCCCCTAACATTCCACCAACACCACCCCCACAGAGCACTGGGTTTGAGGGGGGACTATTGAATGTGAGGGCATGAGTGAGACAGAAAGAGACAGCAGGGTCGCTAAAGGCTAATTAATTTCTTTTCATAATTTCTCATGCAGCAGGGCAATCCATTAGATACGGCTGGTTATAAATCATTCTTGTTCCACAATCCGGATGTGTGGCAGCCTGCTTTTGGGGGGTGGGGGGGTGTAAAAGGATTAGAAAGTGTGTGAGTACATGTGTGTCTATAGCCCTACACATGTCTGGCATGTGTCGGGCAAGTCTTTACCCGTGGTGCCTGACAGACTGACAGACAGACAAACATAAGTGATGCACACAAGCTCAAACATCATAACACACACGCACAGTCTGAAAAATAAAGCGCCAGAAAAAGTGTGATTTAACTTTTTATGATTTAACTTTTTTAACAATTAAAGAACCTCCACATCTACTAATCTAGTAGGGTAGTGCAGTTTAACAAAATGCATAACAATAATATTATTATTTACTCCTCTAATAAAGTAAATTATTGAAATTACATTACAGTTATTGACTAAATTAAGAATTGTACTTGCTTTACTTGTACTGTATGTCTATAACAGAGCAATACTAATCACACACACTGCATATCATTTATGTCATGTGCTACTTGAGTTTTGCGACTTCAACTGTAAATATATAGAAGGATTGTACAAGCTTTGTGAACCATTAAGCCCAAAGTGCAATTTGTCAAAGCATCTAATCACACTAATATAAAACCAATGGTAAAAATCTGCTATGTGCTAATGTGTAAAAATGTGCTAAAGAGGAGAGAATCCCAACCTCGCCTAAACGGGCAGGACTCACTCAGGAAGCATTCTGTAATTTTGTTCTTAGATAAATTGTGAGATTGTGTATTATTTTAATGTGCCTTTTAGTTGTTTCTAGTAACCAGCTTCTATGTTTTTAAAATCAGAATAACCTGCTGTGTTCAAAGGCAGGAATAGTGATAGCACTTCTAACTACAGTTTACTGTGACAATGCCTTTCATGCCTTGTATATCACAGGTATCAGCTAATATTTCTACTGAACAACTGCATGAATCACAAAAAGTCAGGATAGCATTACAACAACAACCTGTGTATATAGGAAACTGTCAGCTCATGCAAACCATATGCTCTCCTAATGGGTAGAACTGAAGACATAGTGTTAGATTGATAGACCACCAACATAATTAGAAAGTGACAATGGACTCAACCAATCACAATGATTTCCATGGCAGATTTCCATGGAAAGGATCAATTGATCAAAAATTGTCAAGGCCGCTGCACAGATGGATGTACCACATTATGTCACTGAGTGTTCTAAAATGTATGTTGAATGCTTTATTTATTAAGTTCATATGGGTAGAGTTTAAAAATGAACCTGTGGTTTATTACACCCTCCTGCTGGAATGCTTTAGAGGCCCTTTGTTACATGATGATAAGTGATGGTATGTTACACTACAGGTTACGTGTGTACACTACACACTACTAAGTGGTGCATCTGGTAAGCAGTGGCCTTCAATCTAGGACTTCTGGAAGTTCTAAACGTAACACTGTCTGCAAGAGGGCACAGCAGCATCACTGCATGTTGCAGTCAGTTTTTTAAAATGGTGAACATCAACCCTGTAAAATTGCTACAAGGTACAACCTTTAAATATTTTTATGAATTGCCATTAGCTTTTTGATATTTTTGAGATTTAAAAAAAGGACTTACAATGCACATTTTCAGTCTTCAATTTTCCTAAAACAATATTTTTTTCATATTGTACTACTCTATTCACCCTCTGTGTCTGAAACGCTCCGTTCAGTTCCTGTGTCTTTAAGGTCCCCTCCTTCCCATGAGCTCATTGTGCTCCAATCAGTTAGCTCACCTACTCTGTTCTGATGGGATCAACTACCGAAATTTTTTAAGGTGGTAGCGCCACTCTGCTACAGGTTCTGCCCCCAATAAAGACTGTGTTACAAGATGACATCACCCTGTAATGTGGCAAATGTCTGGATGTCCAATACTGCTCTCCAGGCTTAGAAAAGTGTTTTCTGTGGGAGAGGGTTTCTCATTCTGACATGTACTTTGAGCATTATAACTTTTCTGACTGTTTACTTGCACAAAAAGCTGCATAACACACTAAAGGAAAGAAAAAAAACAACAACAACAGAAATCTGGCCTAATTTATTGTATTATAGCCCAAACAGAAAAAACACAGTGCAGAATTTAACCAAAAATGTTACAAAGTCAAAAGTGTGCTGGATTATTGTTTAGTCTGGGTAGTTCTTGCAATTAATGAAAAAAAAATCATAGCTTTTTGCATGTGGCATGGCGTTACTCTTGTTGGTACATTTCCTCCATTCCAGCTTATTCACAAACATCAGACGTAGTAAACATTATAACTCATAGTGTTACACATAGTGTGTCTGGAACGTGTCAAGTACTGTGAAGCTATATTTTTGCCATGTCGCCCGGGCTTACTTACCTACATATTGTAATTTGGCCTCATGTCAGAAAAGGTCCTCCTAAAGTGGATCTTGTGGATGAACTGCAGGAGCTGTTGTGCACTTTAACTCAAGAGTCAGACACTTATTCCAACCATTTTTTTCTGTTTATGCGCATGTATGCATGTGTGTGTGTGTGTGTGTGTGTGTGTCTTCATCTGCAGTAGAGGATAATAATGCCTCCTGTGGAGCCACTCCTTCCTTATCAGTGGTCGCCCTTCACAAGTACATTTTCATTTAATGCAAGCAGGCGCTCTAAATGTTCTTTAATTACACACATACACACACTCTCTCACACCACACACACACACCATCTGCTGCAGCACTTCCTGTGAAGGGACATCAGGCATAAAACAAGCTGAAAGCAGACAACAGCTATTCATCCCGGGTATTGTCGGAGAGCACTTTCAACTCTCCAAATCAGACATGAAGAGGGCTATTCCTCTTTTGCTTTCTCTCCTGCCTTTTCTCTCTCTCTCCTTCCTATCTCTGTCACTCTGCCCACCCCTTTGCCTGCTCAAGCGCTCCCCGTATCACTTTCTCTCCATCTCGTACTCTTTCATTTTTGCAGTGATGGTCCATTTCTCACCGTAGCGGAGCAGAGGTGCAGGAGGGCAGGCAGAGTAGTTGTTAGTAGAGCCATTATACTAAGCCCTCAGGCCCCACAGAGAGAATCAGAGAGACACAGAAAAGGGTGGGTAAGAAGGAGGTCATGGCAGTCACAGTGATTATCCTTGTGATTGGCCCTGTATGTACACACACACGCACACGCATACGCATATATATATATATATATATATATAGCGAGAGAGAGAGAGAGAGAGAGAGAGAGAGAGAGAGAGACTGACCAGAGAATACGAGAGCGTCTCCAGAGTACTCACCAGTCTTCATCAACTCACCAGAATATATGCATTTCCAGTCTGCAAAGACTATGTTAATGTAAATCAGTATGATTGCTAATTGAGATTAAGGTTAGTAATCCAGATTATGGATATAGTCATCATGACTAGTTTAGAATGTTAATTAACATGGTAGGTAGTTATGACGCGCCTAGGTTAGCTGAGCTTCGAATTTGTGTCATTATTAAAATGATGCACAGTAATGCATTAAATACCCCAGAAAGCAAAATATCATGATGTGCAAGTAACAATTTGAGCCTAAAATGCACCAACCCAGCACAGCAGGTATACATACTTCAGATTGATCACAGTGAGCATAGTCGGCAGAGGTAGGGCAATCCTTTGAAACAGTAGGTAAATATACTCACTTAAATCACACTAAAATGAACTAAGTGGGTTTAGCTTTGACAGATAACATCACTGTATGCAGTTCAAGCTATACAAAAATAGATTTTTCTAAAAAGGAAACCAGTAAAGTATTCATTTTTTTTAATTACTAAAATATAATCATATAATCAATAGTTGCTATATTAAACCTTTGCCCTTATAAAAGTAATCTGCATAGCCATTTTTCACACGTCCAAAGCTCAGTCTTAGAAGCTGGTTCTCACAATACTCATTGTGTTTGGTATTACCTGTAATTTTGAGCCCTGGATTCGGAGGTGGTCATTTCATCTGGAAACCCCAGCAGCGCTTTTAGTGGGGTCATTTTTTTCTTTTTTTTTTGACAGCTACACATCCTTTCTCCTAAACATAAGAGTAAAGCTGGAATTTTTCCTTGTTCTCAAATAAATAAGATTTAGTTAGGTAGTTTTACATTCATTTATCAATACCTTATGCAAGTGGATTATCTAATATCTAATGTCTTTGGAAATATCTTTAAAAAAATTAATAACTTGTACTTGCAGTGGTTGTTTTTACTGGAAATAAATGAAGGGTGGTCTCTGTATTTTGCACAGCACTGTGGTCACACTAGCACGTGTGGATTTAGGTGCATGAGTATCCATGTGGTGTGTATGGTCTGGTCATTTGAACATGCACACAGTCAGGTGTCCATACAACTCCTTGACCGGTTAGGTCTTTTGTGTCCTGTAGGCGCTCTTTCTAGGAGTGTTTTCAGGGGACTGAGTTATTCTCAGATAATGTTCACACTCAGAAATGGCCCTACAGTAATAAATCAGCCTCTGCTACAGCGTGCCTAATGGCCTGGAAACTTGATTTCCTGCCACTTCAGCTGTTCTACAGTCCAACCCAGCGAGATTAGTGCTGAATTACGAGAGTCACAGTGAGCCACACACATACACTCTCATGCACACACACACACACATACACACACAAACAAACACATTCAATAAACACACAGGGTCAACTTACTTTTCACAGGTAGGACAGAAGCCCTAACTTTAACATAAGTCCTAAAGGAATGCTTTGGTAGGAAATCTAATAATCCTTCAGCAGGTTTGGTGCCCACATTGTGCTTCCAGTCAAGTCAAGTAGTTTTATTGTCAATACTTCAACATGTACAAGACGTACAGAGGATTGAAATTATGTTACTCTCTGACCCAAGTAGCAGCACATAAACATTTAGCACTGGAGAAACCAGGCTAACATTTCTAACAAGCACTAAAAGTCAATGGTCACACAAATAATTTTTTATAATTAGATCCAAAACCTTTCTTAGCCTGCTCAAACCATATTAAGGTTTGATGTTTGTGTTACATGGTGATACATCTGTTTGGTTCAATATACCAAAGAGTAATAACAAACCACACAGTGTAGATGAATGCTGCAATCAATCTTGTGATGAATTTGGCATTTGGATGCTACCTGTCCATAACTTCTGTTATTATCTATAATAAATAGTGTGTACAGAGTCCATATATCTACATGATGAGCATACAGCTCGATTGTATGGGGAGTCGGAATTCAGTACCAACACCTGAGATCAACTAACTAAACCTGCACTACTTAATGAAGAGATGAATGGAATTTTATGCAAACCTATTATTTAAGGACAACCAATTACTGTATTTGAAGCTGACATGATATCAGTTTGTGAGTCAAACAGTCGTTTTGATTAATGTTTTGAGTGTACACTGATGTATACTGAAATGGTCAGAAATCTTAATTATACAGTGATATAAATATCTGGCCCTACCCAGATGAACTGCGTAGTACTCAACTGCTCTGATCTGTTTTACTGCCTTGTATGAGAAGAAGAGAGATAGAGAGAGGGTTAGAGTTAGAGAGAAAAAACTGTGTGTGTGTGTGTGTGTGTGTGTGTGTGTGTGTGTGTGTGTGTGTAAGAAGCAATGAGGTGCGTATTTGTGTCTGTGTACGTGTGTGTAGAAAAAGCAGTGAGGTGTGTGGGGTTGTGTGTATGTGCTTGCTTTCTTTGCTTTACTGCTCACTCCACACTTTTTTCTCTGTGATGTAAGTGAGCATTTCCTGCTAAGCGTGCAGGAAATTTTTGCTTATTGCTCCCTTAAACACGACCACACCAGCTTCCAGCATCAATCCACCTGTCTGTGCGCTGGCCTGCAGTCAGGGCCTGAGCACGGCCTGCCTCAGCTCCGCTGCGCCCGGCAGGATGCAGGAGGTTAAACGCTGTTTGGTCCCAGCGCCTCTGATATTACAATGCTATTACTGAAAAGTGCTGAGAGTCTCTTAACTGCTAAATGCTCGCCTTAGGAAAGCTGCGCTCAGGGGCTGAGGTATAATCGCACCATGACCCCCCTGTGAGAATTTAGCGCTCACTTAAGGTTTGTGAGAACTGAGAGCAGACTAGTGGCATTGCGCTAACGCTGCAGTTTGTTAAAGTGTGTCAGCTACTACACGTACTGGCTAAAATCCCTGTTTACAAATATACAGCTTTTAACAGATTCGGTCAAATTTGTACTGCGTTTGTAACACGAAGACCGTTATTTTCTGGAAATGAAGAAGTACTTGATCTCATGTAATATCTCCCATTTCATTTGCTTAATGCACTGCATGGGAAAAAAGCAGTTGCCCAATATACACCGTAAAGAACACTTGTGTCTTAATTAGTTTCTGAATTATATAGATGTTACATGTTAAAATATATAGATATAAATACTGTAAAATTAATGTTTTAGAAAAAGGCATATACTTTGATATTAAAGACGTATACAATCCTGGGGAAAAGTTACTTACTTGGATACTTTTAAATTCTATTACTCCTGTTTCAGTACTCCACTGTCACTAAATTTTGGATGATAAAGGATGATAAAGGTTTCTGTGTTGCCTTACCATAAAACAAATCACATGACATCTACATTTCACATTGTATCTTGCATATGTCTGACAGTGTTTAGTATATCATTATTCATGAAAGGACTTTCACACAGCTCTTTATTGCATGGGTGAAACAGATACTGACTCTTGTCCAAGTGCAACGCTTTATAGTATCCAGCATGTTCCAGCATGATCAGAACAGCAGAGAATCACACCTAGCAGAGAATATACACCTGATTTGAAACCTCCCTAGCATTTGTTTTTTCATTACCTTGTAATTTTAGATAAGCAAAGATGTCATTCTGCCCAGCTTGCTTCTTTAACCATCTGTAAAGGTCTTTATTAACATCTACCAGCCTAGATTCACAGGCTAAAACATTCTTTTTCTAAATTTCGTGAAGCCAGTCATTTCCTCTTCTGGAACTCAGTATGTCAGAATGAGCGTGTGGTCAGTATGAGTGGAAGCACGAGTCAGCTTAATGATGTATATTGGATGGATGTGTTTGGGAGGCTCGGGCCGGGCAGCTGCTCTCTCTCCAGACACACTAATAGACTCTGGCTGGATTATCAGGGCGGGTGAAACTATTTCCCACTGACTAATCTCTTCATTATAGATGGCGACTGAAACACAGACAGCTGCCTGCTGCGGGGCTGAAACTGGGGGGCACTACAGAGTAGCAAGAATCAGGAGAGAACAAACAAGATATCACAAAAACAATACATGACACCAACATTTAAATTCAGTTCACATTGTGTGTCTGCCCAACGTTCTCTATTTGTTTTCATGTGAATTAACAGCAAATAGTAAAGAATTATACAGCCGAAATATGACTCCCTGCACAACGACAGCCTTCCAACTGAAATTATAATCATTCAAATCATTTTAAAAATCTCATGGCTATATGGTTATATAGACTCCACACTTAACACTAATGCCCTTTTTGAACTGGCTTGAAGGCAGTCTGGAAATTCAATTTGTCCAAGATCTGTAGAATATCCCCAAATTATGGACTTATGAAAATATTATGCGACAGGTATGATGCTTCTGAACCACAGAGTGCACAGCAAAATGACATGCAGCAGTACAGTAGGGTTATTTAACTAACCAAATGACGTCCAACAAAACACATTGCTTTACAAAAGGTTCTTTGAAGATATTACATTTTTCTTATCATCGTAATTTGCCCATTAAAGAAAATGTAGATTTCAGTAGTCTTGTTAACTTGAGAACTGAGGAATTGGGTCAAATCAAGCTCCATTTTAGCCTTGCCTTCAGATAAAACTTATACAGCTTAAAGAGGGCTTGAGAAAGTTGTGCAGTGAACTAATTTGGCAGCTGAGAATGGTATGATTTATACAGGTTAAAATTCAGTAGGCAACCTCAACTCAATCACGGTATCGTTACACATCCACACTGATATTGTACATCAGAAAGCACTTACTGTTTTCCACTGAGGGAAAGAAAGTTTACTGGCCTCATGACCCTGCTAGTGTGTGCACTGAGCTGATATGTCCTCTCTGGCTCCCTCCAGGACCAGGGCCTGCACAGGCCATGTAATTACACTCTACTGCACACTAGAGTGGACTACATGAAGTCCAGGCTGCAGTCCCTTTCCTTTACTGGCCATACACACGTACTGTTGATTCACTGCAAGGACACACACAACATACACACACATACCCAGTGCTATAGGAACCAGGCGGGAGAGAAGGCATTTGACCCACTGTGTTTCAAAGTAGTGGAATAATGCTAATTTTCTGTAATACTAATCAATCAATCAATAATCAGTCAACCTTTTATGTAAACATTAAGGGTGACCTCCATTCACTATGTAGCCAAGCCTTTTACAAGGAAGAAGGGATAGCAAAGAAATTATGATATCACTATGAACTTAAAAATGTAGCAGAGAAAATACAAACTATATTACACATATATATGTATAATATATATTATACTTTATATATATTATACTTAGATATAGATATATATATATAGATAAATACATGAATAAGACAATAACTAAAAAGAGTAGAAATAGAAAATAATAATAATAATAATAACAATAACAACAACAATAATGAGGATAATAATAATAATAATAATAATAATAGTAAAACAGAGTAAGGGAAAAAATAGTTTATATATAGTTTACTAAAGGCAGTTGCAGGCCGTGTGGAGGTGGGTAGAGACCAAGTTTAAAATGGTTCCTGTAATAAATTCCATCTCGCTGGTGCACTGCAGCTAAAAGCAGATTTTCCCAGTTCAATAAAAGCTCTCAGGACCTGAATGGTGATCCAGTCACTGGAAGGAGTTTGATAATTTCCTGCGTGTACAGAGGATGGCTGTGATGTTAGATTGCACTAGGTCACAGTTTGTTTTCCCTCTCTATATGGAATTTACGCACCATGTGTCAATTTCTAAGACATGTATTTGTTCATTCATTCTTTACTTTATACAAAATACAATTGACAAACAGCAGTAAGTGAACCTCTGAACTTGTCTGCCACGTATTTACACACAAGAGTACATGATTTTCTTTCTTCCACATTTTTCATTTTCATATGAAGCTGATAGTAGCCTATGCATCAATACAAAGTCTCTTCCTCACAGTGTTTCTGATTTAGATAGTACATCTGCACTGTAGCTCCACTTCCTCTGATATCACCCTCTCTCATCTATCTCCCCATTTGCCTTTATCTCACCACTGCCATACATCAAACAGAGCAGAAACACCATGGTAATGAAGCCAGTGACCGAGAACCTTCCGGCAAAACACTGAATCACAGAAGAAGGAAGAAGGGATAGAGAGAGACAAAAAAAAATAACAGCAGGAAATGAAAAAGAGTCGCAGCTCACAAGCCTGCTCCCGCAAAAGCGAGGTAAATCCACATGAGCTGCTCAGGAACACAGGATGACCCCAGATTACCTACATAGCCTCAGCAGCTGCATCACAGTCTGAGTGTGAGAAGCAGAGACGCTCCATTCTGGCATGCATGCTAATAGATTCAGGTTTAGTAGACAGAAAGGAAAAATGTCTTGCTCAAGGAAAGTCTGGGGAAAAGTCAGTTTCCCTTTAAAACAAATGTGACATGTAGAAATGTTCAGTATCCAGTGTGTTTCTTTAGTTTGCACTGAAGCAACAAAGCTAATGTAGCTAACAGATAAGTCTCACAACCCCACCAAATAGAATGCAACTAAACGTTTACACTGACCAACATGACTTTCATATGCTGGTGATTTCAGGAATTGATGTTGAGGATGTTAATGGATAACCACTGAGTAACTGTTTGTAGTTTCAGGTGCTATACGTGTTCCCAGCTACTTTTGTGCTCTAGAGCAAGTCATGTTCATATGATACCAATCCATAAATATATCTAACTGGCCTCTCTGAAATGGTAAAGGTTGCTAAGACAGACAAGACCCATTCCAGGTTAAGATTTGTTTATTCCAGGATAAAAAATCCATATATTTGTAGTTAAATGTACATCATAGTAACAATTACATTTGAAGTTATATGTACTGTCACATGCTGTCTAGTCCTGCCCTTATTTGTCTCTGGTTGTCTATTTTTCACTCCTGTCACTTTCATGTGCCTTTGCTTTTCTGCCTCACATGCTTTTGTTTATTTTGATTCTTGCTCCTCATGTCTCCGCCCTATGGTCACGTCTCTTGCCGATGGATGGATGAATTGATTGATGGATAGATGGATAGATGGATGGATGGATGGATACTTTATTGATCCCAGAGGGAAATTCAAGGCATCCAGTAGCAGATATACAAACTATACAGAAGTAACAACAGAAGCACAAGGTAGAGTTGTACTGATAGAGACAGAGATACAATATAAAGTATGAAAGTATAAAAATAGAGTCCTGTGTAAAGTATAAAGTATAAATGGAGGTAGTGGTAAACCATTTGCAAGTCCTCATGTGTATATACTCCTTGCTGTTACTTTTGTGCTTGCCTGGTGTCTTGTCTCTCTGTTGGGTGTCCTGTTCTCAGTAGTCCTTGGTTTCTGTGATTTCTCATGTTCTTTATTTTGTTACTTTTATGGATTGTTTTTGTTTATGGTTCTTTCGGCTTATTAAATCAGTCAAACTTGCACTTGGATCCTGCCACCTGATCTCTGTCTGTTACATAAAAGAGTCAGCACAAAGGGAACAACCAGGAGTATATATACACAAGGACTAACAAGGAACCCCTGGGAGAGGGGCGGAGCCATAAACCAGGGACAGGTGTGGGGCATATCAAGAGGGCGGAGACAGGAGGAGCTAGGATCAAAATAAACAAAAGCACATGGGACAGAACTACAAAGGCACATGGAAGTGACAGGAGGATTCATTAATATTAGTCTTAGTTAAAGTTTGAATTGTAAATGAGAGCACCTGGTGAGAGCTCTAATAATGGCTAACCGAATATTAAAATTAAACAGTTCACTTCAATGAACAGCAGTGGAGAGAGCTGGTAATGCAAATTACCATTCCAAAATAAAAATCACGTTTGGTGTGCAAGTCAGTTCTACATGTGCTCAAATGAATTTGCTTTCGTCCAAACTCCTGCTCTGTAGCGTTATTCCTTTCAGCCCTCTCAGCCCTGTGTGATTGCCTTATTACTGCCAGTCACAGACAAACACTAAACACATCTCTGAGTCTCCGGCTCAGAGGAGCAGCAGTCGTCCTGATCGAGCTCTGAATGTCCTGAGCATTTTCATTCTCTGTTGTTGTAAGGTCCTGTTAAAATGTTTGGATGAAGCGGCTGTGCCATATTTGTGTGCAATATGTAGCTGAGGTCAGTTTCTTATCGGCCAGCTTCTTCTTCTCCATTCCACCCTAAATGGTGAAGCTGTTATGTTCTGGCTTCTGAATAAAAAGCCAACATCAGCCTTGTGCTCTGAAAATGTCCTTTAAGCACAGTTTACAGGTGTCGCTGCTATTGTTAATCCGAGATTCAGTGCTCTCTGTACAGCAGGCTTTGGTGTTAGACTGGAATGCTGTCTGTCCAAAATAGTCTAAGGCTCCACATTTCTCGCTCAGATCGGAATCTGTACACACACAACAGGTGATAGAGGTTATGTTTTTATTACATGTTTTAAACCCAGACTGAAATGTTTCGTTTGGCTTTCAGCTCCAGCAGTCTGAAGGGCTTGGCCTATGACGGCTTAGTACTGTTTCAACATCTACCATTTGCGAATGCAGTGACGAGCGGTGTTTACTGCCAAAAGATTGTAAAGGATAACAAATGACATCTACCAGAGAAACCTGACGGGTCCAAGGTCATTCGTGGCTTTCTGCTTTGCCCTTTACACACAGATTTCTGTGGAATCTGTTGATAATATTGTTCTCTGTAGAGCATGAAATACTTCAAATCTGATGGAACATTATTTTTAAACTGCTGGATTTTTTGCTGTTGCGTTTTTGGCAAAGTGGCGGGCCTTAACTCATCCTTGTTCATTAAGGTCTAGGGGTTTTCTAGATGCTCCTACATCCAAACATGGTTACATTGTCTGTTTAAGATGTTGAAAATTTCACAATTACTCCTTTTAAATGGCCCTACCAGCTTTTTAGGAACATTGCAGCCATCAATTTTAGAAAGCGCAAATATTTGCAAAACAAATTTTAAAATGCTCATTTTGAAAAAAATTAAATACGTCTTACATATCTATTTATAGCGTAGTGGTTCATAAATTACTGCTTTCTTTTTTATTTGCATTTTAAATATGGTCCTATTTCCCTTGTACTGTATGCTGGAAGTTGTTTCCTGCTTTTTCCTGTAAAGCTACTATTACAGAGATGCATCAATATGACTTAAAGTGATCAGTAAGTAAAGGGTTATTCCAGTATGACAGGAAAACAGTGGTACATCTACAAGGCATGTAGAAGAGGCGTTTTCTTGTTTGGATGCTGAAGGTGCGTGGCTATGTGCGTGACAAAGTGTTGCTGTAACTAATACTGCCATGCTGAATCTAAATCATTTCATTATTGCGCAGGTTGGGAAACATAGCTGGGAGAGAGGAGCAGCAGAGCTTTAAAGGTGCTAAGAGGCTTTTATGAAGACAAAAGAGTCCATCAATATGCAGCGGCTAGCTCGGGCTCCGTGGTCATCACTGCCCGTTTGCTTGTGTCCTATTGATCTGTGTCGCTACACAAAGGGGAGCGCCTCATTGATTAATGTCTTCAACCACGCTAAAGCTATTACACGCTCAACCACACTAAGTACCCCACATACACACATCAGCTAATTATCTGTTCAGTGGCTTTACACATGCGGGTACACACTCACAAAGGAACACAGGTCGGCAGCAGTTGCGCTCTGATGCATGAAGGGGCAGGAAAAATGATCAGGCCGAAAGCACATGTTCCACTACAAACAGGCAAACAGATGGCTAAAACCTCTGACTGACAAGGGATTTGTAAGGGGAGTTATACGGTATGCACACCGCAGTGTCACAAACATGTCGCTCCGTGCTTGATGTTTTATACACGCCAGTTTGTGATTTACTGAAGGTGACAGGAGGCAGCTGTATCGATCCAAAAACACCCTCTGATCTGGAGCAAACAAACTCCAGTAGGCCTCAGGAGAACTGCAGAAGTTACAGTCTATCTATCAGTCTTTCTCTGCCACGGTCTCTCTCTTGCTCTCTAACTCCTCCATCATCCAAGATGAAAAAGTGCTTCTCATCTAAACCAATATCTGAGAGTGGACTACTATTGTGTTGCACTTATAATGACCTTTCCTCTTCTATAGGAATGAGCACTGGGCTGGGGTTGCCAGGTAATGCTTTACTTGTTCTACGTCTGTGTATTAATCTCTAGGTATCAGCACTGGCCCCTGTTTGGGCAGTGTCTGAGCTCGTGGTGAGTTCTAGGCTCTAAACTTCCTACTAGCTGGAATATTATCCAACGGAGCACTAAGCACGGTTGTAAGTCGCTCTGGATAAGTGCGTCTGCTAAATGCCTTAAATGTAAATGTAAATGGACTACAGCCATTATAACCCCTTGTTCACGTTTTACATGTTTTCCAGTTCCACACACTCTGGAATAACATCTTTTCTGTATAAATAAAGAATAACTATCAACACAATTCTAGCCAGACGTAAGTAAACTGAAATATAAAGTTGTATTAATATAATTTATTTACTTTGACAGGTTTCACTGCAGACCTCCAAATGTAGATGAACAGCCAAGTGTAATTTTGGTGTCCAAAGTGGGAATCTTTAGTTCCGCACTGGAGCTGTGCGGCTAATGTAGCTAAAACAGAATACAAGCTTGTTCCCCGCCACATCGAATCATGCAAACCGCAGGCCTAAATCACTTGTCTCCAGCCATGCTGTGTTGTTAAAACGGAATTCCATTGATTGTGCATAATTTATTTGTTTATTATTCGCTTGCATGTTGCAATGGTTCATTGTAGAAAACATACAGGCTCAGATTCTTTACAATGACAGGGATAAGGATTAGAGGTCAGTAAATAGGGCCAGAAAGAAGGCCTAGAAAAGTCTTCTGTCCGGGGAATCCAACATTACTTTTTGGGCCTGAACGACGCACCTCGCAACACAACTATACCTACTATATATACTATCCAAAACGACCAGTGAACCTGTGTTTAGTAAAATAGTGGTAAATCTGAAAAAACAAGTATTCTTTGGGTATAATTATGCCCTACAACACCCTGCATGTTCCTTTCCGCCATTAGGAATGTCTTAAAATTATGTTGTAGGCCAAAACCTTACCACAAAACAGTAAAAAACATAAAACAATGTCTGTAAATATCAGGCAGTGTATTTATAACCATTTCATGTAGTTTTTAAAGAAATAAAGCTCTGGCCAGGAGGGATAAGGCATCTGGCGTCATATAACCTTTCTACAAATGCACTTTTCCCCATCAACTGAATTATGCAGACATGTAAGAGAAGCAGTCAGTGACCAAATAGTATTCAGCTATATATCGGACAAGTAGTATGATCAGCGGTATCAGAGAAGCAAGGGTTATTCTAGTATGTCCAGACAGCTCTGTGGGCTGAACAATACTCTAGATTAGTTCATCTTACTCTTCACTGTAGTGTTGTACTATGGGCTAATGCAGCAGTGCTGCATCAGGAGGATTAACTTGAAGACCACCAAGAGGGCCCTAGAACTGCACTTGGAATGCTACAGTCATAAAAGAAGCCATACAAATAAATAGCCATCATGTAGTGACATAATCAATAGCAATTTTTTTTTCAGATAAGCAGATCAATACAGTGATGTAGCATGAGGCTGTTTTTGACGCATAGCCTAGACTGCATTTCACACTGGCCAACAAAAAAAAGTGACATGCTCATCTAACAGGGTGCTTATTCAGCCAGCTGACCAACTGAAAAGCTATTTGACTTCGCTTGCTCCTGCCTGGGTCATTTACTGCTCAGTGCCTCAGCGACCGCCAGAACGGAAAGGCCCAGCAGAGCTCATGCAAAATGCACTAGTCTAGTTCTTTAGTTTCTTAGCTTTTTACTTTGCATGGTTCCACGGCTAGTTTTATTATGAAAGTGTGTCCAATTAACAAGGATAACAAAATGGACAAAAATACAGAAGCAGCTATGTCCTCTGGCTATGAAACTAATCTAGAAATGTGGGTACTCAACAAATGCAAAACATCTGAGCAATAAGAAAGCATTACATTAGTGTGATAAAGCGTTAAAGGAAACCTCATAAGGCCTGGGTTATATAAGCAGCGGAAAAGTCGTTTAGGGTCTGAATACCCCAGCAAATCGCTCTTTTCTGCAGCTCCTGAAAATGGCACTAATGAAAGGGAGTTAAAGTGTTCCACAGTGATAACAGCAGCGCTACAGAGCATTTCTGTATCATTGCAACAGCGCTGCACCGTCAGCACAAAGCATGCTCTGAAAAACACTACAAAAGAGGAGCTGCAGAGGAAAAAAGTAACTGAACATAATAAAGCTGATGAACTCTGTTCCAGGTGAGAGTGAAGACCTGTTTAGCTACTGAGGTATTTACCTCCAGATGTAGGTATGGAGAGTAAAAGTAGCATGGTTTATTATGGCTCTAATGTCCTATTATCATTCCTGGTACAAGACTTCTAATGAACTCTGTTTAGGTGAGGAGACTTCAGTGTCACTCTCAGTCCACCCGTTTTTAATAGAAGGTCGGATACTGATTGTCTGTTAAAATGATCAGAAGCACAGAACACTGAAGGAGAACAGTTTCTATTAGCTAGAACCAAGCTCTGTCCAACAGGTCAAAACAAGCTCAAAACAAAGCGTGCCCTGTACACTGATTGGTGGCTTCGCCTCACATTCCTTTTTCTTTTTTTTTATGCTCACATAAGCTAAAAGTAGGCACAGGCTTGGCCATAATGTAGTGGAGTAAGCAGTATAATATGAGAGTTTGAAATGTAGTTAATGGAGGTAAAGTAAAAAGTGGAAAATGGAAACAGATGCACCAACACACTACCTACCGTACAGCAACAAACTACATTTACCTCCTTACTGTCCACATGACATTATGAGGACATTGCAGCTTCACAGTCAGCAAACGTCATTCAGGTTCATCATTGCACCTTTATAAACTGCAACCTCAACCTTCACTAAACTGCACTTTCTGATTATTATATTTAACTGAGGTGACGCCACAGCACAGCCACTTAACACTGTTTCTGCTTGCGCATCAAGGTGCAGTGCTATCTGAAGGATTACCTGGAGAAATGCTTAATGTTAACATTTTACCGAGCTCACATTAAGCACACACAGAAACATTCACGTGGCTTTCATTATTAACTTTAACCATTTTCACGACATTATTTCCAGATTATTATTCATTATAGGTAAAGAATTTATTTGTCCTTTACAGCAAATTTAGCTGAATGAACATAAAACCCACCTCACAGAAGGCAGGAGGCATGAGCAGGCCCTTTTATTAAAATAGGAGACAAGAAAAAGTGAAACCAGGAAATAATAGTAATGACCAAAATACTTAGAACATGAACTAAGCCAGAAAACAAACCGGAGATAACCGAACAGAGCATTACAAACTGAAACACCAAGCAAACGAATAGGAGTATAAATGCACAGGACCACCTGGGGCTAATGAGAAGGCGGGGCTACAGACTAGTGACAGGTAAGAAAAGGCAGGGAAGAGCAGTGCTAGACAAGAGTAAAAAGGAGAATTAAAGAGCATGACCAGAGATACGAGGAAGGTAAACAAGAGGGGAGAAACGGGTCTGAAGACATGACGATTACATCCAGTTTTTTAACATTTGGTGGCATATGCCAACTTCTACACAGGGTGAGCATTTCATGACCAATAGATAAAGAGACCAATTCATAACTAGCCAGAATAGCATCTCATTCCAATCATTACATATTTACTTAAAGTAATGTTACATGCATCTTTGCTTCTTTTGTAATGTTCCCATTTTGAAGACAGTTACGTCATTTGGCGAAATACACAGTCATTATCTCACACATGTCCAGTCGTGGACAGACAGAAGGGAAGGCTTTTTGAATAAATGACATCACCATGTTAAACTGTGGCTTTTGTAGAGTGATCACTGACTGCAGGGGAATAAAAAGGATGAGTCAAACTCTCCAGCAGCTGTCACAGGGTGTGGCCCACTGGCATTCCTCTGCACAAACATCAAGCCTTAATATTAGGGGTATTAAGATATGCACATCAACGTTATTCTTATTTTTGTACAAGGGCTGCAATGCAGTATATGCTGTGAAATAAGTGCTGTTAAATTCTATAAGTGCTGTTAAATTTTATTTTTTAGCTCCCTTATAAAAATCTATCATATTTTGGTGCAAAAAACTCCAAAACAAATCATATTATGAAATTTGTAAAAGATTAGATAACCCTAATTTAAAACTGCTAATGCATGTGCGGTACCCATTGAGGAGTGAAACAATGATGAGAAAAAATAACAAAGCCTCAACAAATCTGACTTGTAAATATAGCATGTAAATCTAGCGTGCACTCACTGTTCAGTGCGCTAAAGCCAGATGATGACCTTTGCAGTGGTTGAAGTGGACAGACTGACAAAGAGCTCCATAAAAGCGTGTGAAAGCCTCCCTACGGAGAGAGTAATGGAGCAGTATGGAGAGATCTCACGGGTGATAACTGCCTAGCGCCCACACTGCATACTAAACCTACAGCATAGACCCACCAGTACAACCGCATACACCAATTTACTACGACCTTGAGAATACTATTGCTGTATCGGGAGGTTGGGCAAAAGTCATGCTTTGACTTATAAAAGACCAAGGCAAAAAATAGTTACAGAGCCCACTTCCCATGTTTTCATTATGTTCTATATCTTTTATTTTCATATGGATTTTTCCTCAGGGGTCCACTTGTGATGTCTGTACCACATTGTCTTCATTATTTTCCGCATGTTGGTGTTCAGTCTCTCTTTACATCTTAGAAAAAAATAAAAACAAAAAAAGTTTATTCTTGCCCAGAGCGGGCAGCGGTGGTGATAATGATTGTTTGTCAAGAGTGTCAGCCATCATGGCATTCACTGTGTGTTCATTGGCTACCTGTCTTTAAATGATCTAACTGGCTGCAGGTCCTTCAACATGATTGACTACAGGTTAGAATATGCCATCAGGGCAGTAATACTTCATCATTGTGTTGGACTGATTGAAAGAATGCTACAGTGACTCACAATCACCCTTTCAGATACAAGGTATTATGAGACAGGGAGACGCTAAATAAAAAAACAGAAAATCTTAAATATTGCTCCCTAAGGACATGTAAGTGATTTTGATTGGCTACCTCTGATTGCTATTTGTTGTAGAAGCTGAACCATTCCTTTTAACTTTAGTGTAAACAGGTGGGGCGAACTGCTGTGGGCTAAATACTGTATTAGTGTATGTATATGTAATATATATATATAACATATATATAAACTTCAACAATGTGTACTGATTTTACTAAATCAAACTCAAAACCAAAGTAAATTCAGTTTTTCATGTTTTGGTTCCTTTAAAACGTAATATTTCTAAGTAAGAGTCTTATCCTGAAACCAGTCCAATAAGAACATAAGATAACCAGATGAAAAATGAGTCACCTGTAATCGCAACATATCTAATAGCTTGTAGCCCCTGCCTAAATGCAATCACACCTTTTTGCCAATCATTAACATCTGGTTTAGACCCATTTTCACACAACAACTTAATCATGCAGCGTAACACCTCTTCTCGAAAAAGAAAAACATTCTGAAAACAACCACCCTACAAGCACAGATCTCAAACACGACAGACCTGCTTTAACTGTAACCTTGCTGTGTTTGAAATAAAGATTAACATAATCTGACTTTCAAATCATGCCCAGGTTACAGGTGTGCATGGGGATTTATGGAATAAAGGAGTATTACTGTAATTAAACCTTTCCATGCTGGCCAGATGTGAATAAGTGGATAACGTTCATACATTCATGGAAGGATTCCGGACAGCTAATCTGATTAGATGATAGATGAGTAAATCTCGCAGTTAAATATGCAAGGACAGCATAAGGTCAAAAGCAAATTAAACAATGTCCTGTATGCTCACCAAAAAGCAACGGAAAGAACATGAATGTTGCTGTTAGGGGTGGGGGAAATGTTTGGCATGGGAGGAGTCTGTGCAAAACGCATCACTAGAGACCATCTGTAGTGCACGTGCCCAGGATGCTGCCATATACATCCTTCAGATGACTTTCAGGGAGAAGTTTCCTCCTATCTTTGGTAAATTAACTTTCCTGAGTGCACATTGTAAAGGCGAATGGGCAGCGTTCAAAACTCAGGCAGTAATTTGAATATAGTTCACTAAATTGAATACAGTTGTGACAGACAGTGGTTGTAATTGGCCTGGCAGCTCTGTGGAAACAGCAGCGGTAGCAACTACTGTTTTTACTTCTTTCAGCCTATGAGTTATTAGAAGCTGTCAAAGCTGCAAGATTAAAGCTTTTGGTAGAAAGGTTCTTTACTGGACAGTCTGCAGTGTGAAATAAATCTGCTGTAGTTCCTGAAATGTAGAACATATACATTAGCTTTATTCCTAAACAAACTGCAATCTTATCAATCCAATTGCAATCATAATTTTATTTGTAAGTCTATATATATTTGAAATGAGCACAAACGCAACATATTCATGTTTTATTCTTATCAGCTTTATAGGTTTATTGTAAATATCCTGTGATGTCTTTGCATGTCTGTATTTTATGTAGTTTAAAAAGGAAATGGTGTTCATGTTTATCCCAACTTTCTTAGGAAACTCCCTCACACACACACTTCTGAATCTGATGCCTGCAATAGCTCCCAAACAAATTGGGACAGATGCCTTAGAAGAAATGCTGAAGTGATGCAACCATGCTTAAATATAAAAAGAGGCAGGAAAGGCCTTGGCTTTTATATGCAATAATGGGCAGAGACTCTTTTCCAAAAATATATATGCAAATAAGCCAACAGAAGCATTCTTTAGCCACAGATTAAAATGATTTTAGGTACTTAATCCTACACTTTGTATAATCTCATCAAACATTTAGGGAATCTGGAGAAAAGAGAAGGCTGAATCCACAAGTGACTTTAAATCCTCAAACAGCATTACATTAAAACCAGCATGTTTCTGTGATTAATATTACTATATGGGCTCAGGAATACAAACCATCAAAAAAATGTGGAGGCCTGTATTGTGGTCTGATAAGTCACCAAATTCTTTATGAAAATAATAGATGTTCTCTGGGTCAAATGTCCAAAAGTCATGGCTTGAAGAATATTAGTGGTTAACTACATTTCAGTAAAGTAACTGTTACCCCTGAACACATTCTGAAGAAAAACATGCTGCCTTTTAGACGCCATCTTTTTCAGAGACGTCTACACTTACTTGACAAAACAGTAGGCTTCATAGGCAGTACAGATGCTAGACTGGCCTGTATACAGTCAGGAACCGGCTGATATTGAAAACGCTTGTCTTAATATGTTTAAAATAGATACAAGAAACCTTGGTATAGTTGCATAATTAAAAAATTGCTTTCCCAGTTGTTTCAGTTGATGTTTTCAGTCCCTAAACAATTTTTACATTACACAGTGGTAAACAAGTTTGTATTCCAGCTTTTTGGAATGTGTTCATAAAGCATAAAATGTTTTGTTTTTTAAGTATTTTAGACTTGTGTAATAAAATGTAATACCAATTCATCCTAATAAAAGTAGAAGGCTTACAACGTAAAATAACGGCGACTGAGTTAATGTGCATAATAAAAGTTGTGACAATGATTGATTTGGCCTGTCACAAAGTTACTCCACCAAGTCACAATTTGTGAGAAAACAAACATGTTCTCATGGTCTCCAGAAAGGTAACTTTATTAAAAGGGGTGAAATGCAGGAATAAGGAAGTCATTTTACCTCATAAAATTTGGACACAATGTAAAGGGCAGCTGGTGAATTCAAAATTGTGTAAAAAAAAAAAAAAGACAAACTGACAGCAGCAATATCTTGCTTTTTACTGTATAATTTATAAAATTTTTATTTTCAAACTATTTTAGAAATTAGATTTCATGCGATTTTAAAGATACCTACATTCTTTAATGGTATTATTATTCCTTTACACCCTCAGCTCACTACAAACAATACATTTAGGTCTCCCCCAAAGCAAAAACTTCAGGCACCCCTGCTTTAGGGCCTGCATTTGAATCCTTTTCTAAACAGTATCTAAGCTAAGTGATAGTGATTGATGTAAAGCCGCCACAAAACAAAGTTAGCCAACAGGTAGCCTTATGGCAAGCTTTATATCGAGCTGTGAAAAGCTGATTTCAGAGCATTTTCAGAGACATTATTTAGGATTCTAGTTTTGTCTGTGTGTTGTCTATGTGGGATGAAAATACTAAAATGTTTTATTTTTTTTGAATATGTTGTTAAAATGTGACGCTACATGCAGGTTTGTTTTCCAACAATATTTTCTCCTTAGGAAAGAAAATTGCACTTTGGACAATGAGGACAGTCTGGCCTCAAAATTACTCTGTCTAAAAGTGTCATAGTGCCTGGTGTATTTCATCAAGTTATTTTAACAAAGTTAGATTATAACTGCAATGTCAGGTATTATTATTTGGTACTAGTGAAGACTGAATAAGTTGTGTTAACTGTGAGCCAAAGAAGATGGAATGACAAATAGAGAATATAGATGAGTGAGAGAAGGTCAAACCTGAGAAATAGCATGGGAAAAAAATATTCTAATTCAGAGACGGAGAAGACGGTGGAAAACAAATGAGATTGTCAGAGAAAACTACTGCGCATTGCACAGAACTTCCAATTCCATTTATTCTTATCAAACTTTCAAAAATGGAAATGCAAGGTGCTGCTATATGGTCTACTGAATGCCACACATAAAACAAACTCAAATCAAATCACTTATGCAAAGGCACTCACTCACATGTCCTTGTGATAAGAAAGACTCTAACAGATGTGGTGGAGCATTCCCACTCTGTTGGGTGCTGGAGCAGCAGTCGGGTATGTTTGGGGTCTGTTTCAGCTCCATTCAGCACTGATCCGTGATTGGGCTTTGGGGCGGATGTGATGGATTTGAGCACGATGTGGCAGTGACATTACACTGTAAATCACGGCATTGCACACAAAAGCACTGCTCTGTAATTAAGTGTTATTAGGCTGACTTCAACAGCAAATATATTAGCAGCTGTCCAACACACATGCATATATATATATGACAGCACATCACACACATGCTCACACACACCACTTATTTACATACACACTTTGCAATGTGATGACATGGGGTCATACTGCTTATTGTAACTTTCCAAAAACAACTTCTTGCTGTGCAACAACAAAAGATGACTGAACCAACAGAAATGTTCCAAATTTGCTTGGAATAAAATCCCTTTACATTAACTTTTACTAAAAGGCAGGAATGCTTTTTTCTCATCTGTTAATTTGCCATTTTGGAGACTTGTAAATATGAAAATATATCTTTTGCTCCTCACAAAAAGTGTAAACAGTATCATCGGTTAGGTTACTCTCCATTTTTGAAAAGGGGAAATCAGTATGGAATGTATCCTCATTAGGAGCTGAAACTTTCACCAGTACTTTCTCAGATAGCTCTAATGTCCATAATTTAGTCTGGTCTGCTTTCGGAGATGTTTGCATCACATGTAAGCAGAAGAATTTTCCGGAAATTTCAGGCTAAAGTTTTGCTCTAAAAAAAGGCACTTTTTTAGTGTATGATAGCATCTGTTACAGACATATTTGAAATAATTTATTGACTTATTAGAATAAAGTGCATGACAAGTGCAAGTGTTTTTATTGAGGCCAGGAGTTTTTCTTACACTGAAACTTAACCCTACCAAAAAACATTTATATAGATAGATAGATAGATAGATAGATAGATAGATAGATAGCAGCCAGTAGCGGTTTCACAAAAAGAACAGCACAGATACAAATACAAATACAAAAATAAAAATAAAACAGTGTTGTGCAGTATGAACAACCTAAATGGGTCGGTCGGTACCGGCAGCAGTATTATTAACTGTTAAGCTATAAGCTATAGAACTATACATAGTGCGGGTCACTATTGATGGATATGTAAATATAAATATATAAATATATCTCACTTCGTAAGGAGGCAAGAAATATATACAAGAGTACAAATATAACTGCAGGCTGTAAAAAAGACAGTAAAGTAAAATAAATAATAAGTAATAAATAAATAATAAATAAAGTAATAAATAAATGTGCATGAATGTGACGCGGTTATCAGCAGATAAATGACTGATGAATGAGTTGAGTACCCTATTTTTTGCACTAGAATTCAGTTGAACCTGCTAACTAGTTCTCTCTCTCACAAGACGGTACCAAGCTTGGAGGATGAAGGGCAGGCAGATGCTTCTTTTAAGACCCATCAAGTCATCTGAGAGATTGAATAGCACCCAAAACCTGAAGCTAAACTGCACCTTCATACCCATACAAGAAGCACAAACTGAGGATGAATGTGGGGCTGATATCATCGTCAGAGCTGCAGAAATAATACCGTAAACTGCTAACGTGTAAATACAGTGAATACTATACTTGTTTGAACACAAATACATGCTCCTCTGTCTCCGCTGTCCGCTATCTCCCTTTACTTAGCTTCGATCTCTCCTCCCTCTTACACTGGCTTTCGCTTGAATCACTCATTCTCTTACATCACTGATCATTTCACATTTAAAAATAAGGGTCTCTGATTATACCAGAGCTCGTTCAGAGGAGCAAAGAGTGACTAGTTTACTCTCTTACATGGTTGAACCTGATCTTAAATTGTGCCCAGCTTAACAGATATCTGCTTCAACTGGCTTTAACCTGGGTGATCAGAGACAGGGAGACAACACTGACAGAGGGAGGCCAGTTATTTTGTCTTGGATTCTTGGCACTCATACACATCAGCTCTTTAGGGCCAGCTCTTTCCTGACCATCAGCCACTCTGTGATAAAGGTAAGTCTCATAGCTCCAATAGTGCTGTTATGTCTCGCCCTCAGAGAACGACTCCTTTAAAGCACACACCTTTTAATCCGCCACACCCCCTCCACTATGAGTCACAGCAGTTCCGTCCCAAATCACAAGGATTAAAAAGTGTTCCCTTTACTTCCCCTTGGATGAGCCTGCAGTGAATTATGATTATGCCTGCAGCGGCCCGCTTGAGTGTGCTTGATAAAACTATTCTGCTTCACTTCAGACAATGAGTCTTAGGAATGCCAAAGCGTCTCTGAAATGGGTGCACCTCAACACAATTACAACATCACCATGGCAAGGATCACTGCTGAAGTAAACCCCCTAACCACTTCAAATGGGGATTAAGAGGGCAGCGGTTTAGAAATGGGTGCCAGTGTTCAAATGGGTTGGGATGGGATCGGGTGACGTTCTAATAGGAAACTTCACAAAGATCAAACAGAGTTATTAACTGCATTGTTATGTACAGAGTTGAGTTCATATGATGAGTGCACACTAAATTAAAGTGGAGTGTTTGGATTATGCACCGGGTTGAAGAGGTATAGTCACCACCCTGCAGCATCGACACACATGGAATTTAAAATTTAAAATGAATGCACTGCAGTTGCTAGATCAGTGTATGTATTCAGGATAGAGCATGATGGAAAACATAAAGCTTTAAGTAAATGCTCTTTTTTATATTATATATGTATATAATGTTCCTGTTATGTTAAATGTTAACTAAGATATCAAGAACATTCAGTGGACGTTTTGAGGATGCTGTCAGGGCCACAGATAATGTTACATAATAACATCCTACCTTTAGAAAGAACATTCTGGGAAACCAATGTCTCGTGGGACAAGATGAGGAGGCAGGATGTAAATGCAAGTCTTTAATGAAGAGCAAAGAAGATACAACAAAAGCCAAAGACTCTAGAAAAAACAAGAAACAAAACACCACTAGGACCAAAAAAACAGGGATACAAAATAACCAACATGGAGACAAAACACCAAGCAAGAACAAAAGTACTACAGGGAGTGTAAAAGAACAAGGACTAACGAGTAACACCTGAGGCGGGGCGGAGCTACAAACTAAGGACAGGTGACGGGCCTGACAGGAGGGTGCAGACAGGAGGAGCAAAAACAAAACAAACAGAAACACATGGAACAGGACAACAAAAGGCACATGGAAGTGACCAGAGAAAACGGAGAGAAGACACGGCAAACAGAGAAAACAGAGACGTGACACCAAAAAAAAAACTTCCTGCTAAAAACTTCAGTAGGTGGACACAGTATCGCTTAAACAATGGCAAGATGAATGATCTTATATTTTTTTTAAAAATTATATATATATATATATTCTCATTTTGTTGTAAGCTTGTTATAAGAACTTATTTCTAGACATTGTTAAGTGTTTTAAGTATGAGGCCAAATTATCTCACTATCTACACTATGCTGATATACTGATATCACCATACTGATAACCTACTGTAATTATCATCTGTTTATTTTGTTTTTGTTTAGAGATTTTGCCATGGGTCTGTTAAATATTTGCTAGAAAAGACAGAACAGATTTGTGGGAGGAGCATTGATAGGTCAATTGTAGGTTGTTTAAAACTAAAGGAGAATGCAATGCAGTTACTGAATGAGGGTCCACTGGTGGTAAGATGTGGGGGTATAGGCGGGGTCTGCATTAGATGGCCTTTATGAATTTGAGAAAGGAGGCTGCATAGAAAAAAGAGGAGAAAAAAGGTTCCAGAGGAATAATGACCTGCCAATCAGGGATGCCTCAGGAGAGCTGGCTGGGGTTTAGCTGTTGATTGGCAGTTCTGACATTTGCCCACTCAACCTCAGAGTGGGGTCCGCAGTCCTGGTGGGAGGCAAAGCCGACCTGTGCACAGGAGCGCTCCCAAAACACGTCCATAACTCTCCATCATGACACGCACACACACTTTCCCAGTTGTACGCCCATAATCTCTCTCTCTCTCTCTCTCTCTCTCTCTCTCTCTCTCTCTCTCTCTCTCTCTCTCTCTCTCTCTCTCTCTCTCTCTCTCTCTCTCTCTCTCTCTCTCTCTCTCTCTCTCTCTCTCTCTCTCTCTCTCTCTCTCTCTCTCTCTCTCTCTCTCTCATCTCTCTCTCTCTCTCTCTCTCTCTCTCTCTCTCTCTCTCTCTGCCCTCTCGCTATTCCCAGACTCATGCATATAATGCAGCCTCATCGGCAGCTATTAGTGATGCACACTGCATCCAAAGGTCTAAACTCAACACGGCTGCGCTCTGATCATTTTAGATAGAGCTGACGAGGGCTCAGTCAAGGCCCCGCAGTCGAAACGCAAGGTTCAGGAAAAGTCCAATGTGAATTGAGGCACACAACACAGTTAATAACAGCTATTAAACTCAGATAAATGAAGTGAACTTCACGCTGCTCCAGAGAGCAGCGCAACACAGGAAAAATCATGCTGATGACTGACCTGTCTGTCTGCCTCTGTGATATGGAAATGCAGGTTAAATACAGAAGAGTTTTGAGAGTGAGACATTTGTACCGCTGTTGGATGCCAGCTGTTGGATGAATAGCACACAGTATGCTTTTTCATACCTACATATATAGTGTTAAGTTCAAGAGAAGAGTTTTGTGGCAATTAGAACAGATTCTCAACAAAATGCTAATGTTTCACTGTAATTATATTGCTATATACTGCAGTTTGGCTACAAAATAATAACACCATAAGGTGGAATCCATAAAGTGACATAGTTAAAAACTGCCCTGCATTACCTTAAATACCTTAAATACCAAAGTAACTGTGTTTTGTCAGATTGCACTAATATGACTGTGACCAAATAGACCCCTGTTAGAATGGTGCTATATAGGGCTGGACATTTAGTGTGATGAATAGCATGAATCAATAAGTAAATGCAGACACTTACTCACCAACATCTAGTATCAGTCCTCACAGGTCACATAAACAAGCCAACACAAGCTTTATAAAAGAGGTCATCTGTTTGAGGCTGGCTGTTTATTCATAGCCATAGGCATGCATGCAGCATTTTGAAACCTGCAAGGAAAAAGGACTGTCTACACACTGAGTTTAAATCTTAGTCCATTACTGCAATTATAACAGTGATCTGCTACTATGATGAGCAGCATGCAGTACACACGTTTTAAGTGTACAGACAGAGAACAAGGATTTTACCTTCATTCAGCTGATGTAGTGATATATGATGTTCACATTAACTTACAAGGGCATTAAAGCAGTCAACAGTCCAAACCAAAAACTCTGGCATTGTATTTTACGATTCAGGACACATAGAGAAACACGGCTAATGTATGTAATAGTGCACTACACAGTAAATACAGATAGCCCATTGTCACAGACCATTGTCCACAGGACCACCAATCTCTAACTGTAATTGGTCAAACTGCCCACAGCACAGTTTTGTGATTGGTATGAGGGTTTATTTGCATTACAGTCTAACACCTATTTTGAGAGTTTTGACAATGTTTCAAAGTGTGGTTGTAGAATGAAGCAAGACTGTATAGCTAAAAGAGTGGAGGGAACACCACCGGCTGGCTTGCTTTTGCTTGAACCAGAAGGCCCCTCTTTTTGATGAACAGTATCCCAGCTAGAAATGATTTGTTTTAAAAACGTTCTGGGAATACATGACGCAATGTTCCATGGATCTTTTTTAAGGCCGGGTGTTGTTGTGGTGTTGGAAAACTTTCTGTCACCAAACACAGAAGGAAGATGGAGAAAGTGTCAGGTGTTTTACTTTGGGAGGATTTTACTTTGATTTGATTGATCTCCCATTAACTTTGGTAACTCTATAACTCTATACTATCATAATGATCAACAATCTGCAGTCCTAGCAGAAACCCCTTTAAAACTTATGTGAATACAGTTCATCCTTTTTTACCTGAAATGAATAACCTACAGTGTTAGTCTGTGCAGAGTTGCCTTTCACATAGCTGTTGTTGCAGTGTTTTGCATTATGTCATTGTTTCAGACCTTGTGTACGCATTAGGAGAGTTTCCCAGCAGTTGTGTGTTTTGGCAGTCAGTGAAGTAAAGCCACATGCTTATTTAACCTTCTCCACTGGGTGTCCCGTCATGGCCCTGCAGTTTTACACAATGTTCTGCATTGTTCGTACACCAGCAGAAGACTGTGGTGACTGAATGCGCTAGACAGTAGGCATAAATGTGAGTAGTGTATATTCTTTGTCTGTATGCTGAAGTTGTGTAACCACGGGTGTGTACCGTGCCTGTCTGTTAAAGCGGCAGGAGAGCAGATGAATTTCTGCTGGGGGGGGCAAAGGCTCTGTCAGAGGTGGATGAATGGGCAGAATGGGGGGAATCAAGGTTCAAGGGTCAAATAGAGTCATGCTTGATTGGCCTGCGCTTTGCATTAATTACCATAACCTTGCTGTCAGGGAAGAAATGCTGCCAAATGACAGTACAAGGTCGGTCATTGCTAATTCACCCTTTATTTGAGCACTGCATATTAAAACAACACATCCACGCAAACGCACATCTATGCATTCCTGACACGAGGCCAGTGAAAAGGAATACAGTACTGATATAAAAAAGCTTCCGCACTGTACTTTATTCAAAGCTTCTTCCTTTGCTTTGTGTCTCTTTTTAGAGTGTGACTCTTAGACTCACCTATGCAATTTAATTTTAACCATGACTCATATTTCTTTCCTTCTCCACTTGTTTTGCTGCCATCTCTACTAACCACCCTATCCTCCAGCAGATGCCTCTCAAAGAATGTCTGCTGCATTCAGGCCTCCATTAGCACAGGCCGTGAACTCTGAGTCATGCTCAGCCTCATGGGCTGAGGAATGTGGCATGGCACAGCACTGAAGCTTTAGAGCTATGGGCTCTAATATGATGAACATACAGTATACAGAGCCAGATACCTTTTTATGATCAATATGAACCTGGCTCCCCATTCACCCAGATCCTAAATCACCATTTATATCCACTCTCAGGCACTTCTGTGAAGAATGGCGAATATTTGTGTAAATGGTCAGTGGGATAAAATATAACGTCCCCAAAGAAGAATCAAATACAGTTTAGATCCTCAATCAGTTTGTACTGATTAGCTGATTATTTAAGCAAATATAACAGAATGAAACAGGAGATATCAAAATCCAGAATTAAAAAGATATTAAAAGATATAGAGAAATTAGACTAATAAAAACCATGAAAAACCTGGTAGCAGCAGTCCCATGAGGTGGTGGACGATTTCACTGGCCCTACGTGACCACATGAGGCTAACAGACAGATTTATATTTAATTATTTATTAAGTAACAAGTAAAGACTAGTTCTTGGTATAGTGCCAGTAGCATGCACCTTCCAAATCTATCAAATCTTCAGTGACCCTTTTAACTCAAAGGGCAGCATACTAACTGTTCATGTGTTGAATTATTACATTCTCTGAGCCACTAAAATGCAATGTTTAGTGGCTAATTAATAATCTATTTATCAAATATTAGCCAGAAACAGTTTATTACAGGGTTTAGCCTCAACAGCTAGTCACAATATACAGTATGTTGATATACAGGCATATTGTGACAGGTTCTGCCACAGCCCATGCATATATTTTTCAGGGGTACCACAAATTCATGTCAGTGCCTTTGCCTGATAGACCACCAACAATATTCACCATCAGATAAACATTTAAAGCTTTCACCTTTTAGAAAATGAAGCTTTACTCTTGTTTCTCAGAGACATCCACAGGTGTTTCTGTCTAACCTTCCCCTGTGGGAAGACAACTCAGTGGTTTGCTATGTGTCTGAAAGAACGTCTTCTGTATTTTCTATGAAAAGTAAATGGACAGCCATATCTAAACTTCATAAGCAAATCAAAAACAATATCACAGCTTCCCAATTTGATGATTGCTTAGAGATGACGGCCATTGGTTTAAATCTACTGTATTAGAACACATCAAGTTTGTGATATGAGAGAATTACCAGGTGAAATATTCATGTGACACAGTCAGAGTTGGATGGTTTTGACAAAAATTCCTGAGGCATTAATTTGTCAGTCTGCTCAGTTGCCTCTATTTTGTCAGAATGATAATAGAATATTATGGGTGCCGCAGGTTCATCTGCTCTCAGCGCACTCAGTTAAAGTCATGCATAGTTCTAGGTAAAAATGCTTGACTTTGAGGCACCAAGTATACAACTAAGAGGAATGCAATTACTGCAGCAATTATGACAACTATTCACACATAACAGTAGCTCTGCATTCCTAATGTGCCCAAAGCCCAAACTAAAGGGGTCAGTGAGTTGTGTTCGGTGAACAGCTGCTATGGTCAGAATTAGTGTCTTTGACATTCCATTCTAAAGGACTGGTTCATACATTTACACTGTCTCAGCTGCGCCCATACACATGCTCCCTACACCTGCAGTTTAGGGGATGATTTATCCCTGTAGCTCTGTACTGTGGTCCTGTGCCCGGAGTGCTGATAAGGGCTGCTGATAGTGGCAGCCTGAGGGCTGCAGTGTGCTGCCTGACTCTGTGGCCCATGGCAGCAGTGTCACTGTCCAATAACAGAGTCTTTAAACCTACGCTAACCTCTATTACAGCCTCCACGCTGACTGGGAGATCACACGAGCAGGGCCAATGCACAGTCACACGCCGCAGATCGGATGCTACTGAAGCACAGAAACAAACTCCACAATCTTCTGCTCTGTTCTGTAGTAAGGTGAAGGTCAGCTACTCTATACTGACCCACAGTATGACTTACCGGAGATATGAACTGTAACTTTCACAGTGTTTCACAGTCTACAGTCGGTCAAAAGGTATGTTTACATCTTGCATTAACATGTGTTTTTAGTTATCAGACTGCGTTCCCATTTCACTTGGCTGCATAAAAAGCCTGGTGTAAATAGCCCATTGTGTTTAGCCCATAAACCACAATGTTATCCATATACAACTGAGTGCTGACAAGCAGCCGGGGGAATAAACAATGAATCCAGCAATGGAGGATATGCATCACTCAAACTAACTCCAAACCAAGACCTCCTTCACTCTAGAGCGGTGAAAGTGTCCAAGTCAAGCTTGTCCACTCGAATCATCCCAGGGAAAGGAGTAAACAAAAGTAAAATGAAAAACAAAGTGTTGATGTGCTTTTCATACAGGAAAAAATGTGAACTCATCTGGTCCGACTGCGGAGGCCTTTTACTAAAAAGTATAAATCTGGAATTCCATTTGGAAATGAAATTTATAGAGATACGATCCATACCTAAAGCATACATGCTAATCCAAAGTGTAAACAGGCCCAAAATGTCATCTATATGTACCTATGGTTAAGATGATATTAATCTATACTCCAGTGATCTAATAAACACATGACAATTTACATATAGCTCTAGACGATGAGTACTTCCTGTCCCAGAGTTTATAAGCTTCAGCTTCAGCTTGCTCTGTGGTAATATTAATCACACTTGAATAGGACTATCAAGTTATATTTCTAACAGTGCATTTTTAGGCGCTTCCTGTTTGATATATTTTTGCAGCTGGTGTTTTGGAAGATTTAAAGAGTTAGGTACAGATTGTTACAATTCAGTAAGTACATTTATTATTTCTTGGCCTTTGAAAACCTTGATTAATTCTCCAGATCACTGATAGGTTTCCAATTTTCTTCACTCATACAATATATCTAAATCACTACAAATTGGTTTGGAATTTATTAACTTCCACTCAAAACTCAAAACTCAAAACTATTTTTAGCACGAGCGGTGCCTAGTCTTTATTTAGATGCATGTGCATGGAATTCCTGATATTTATAATGAAATCATTGTTTATTCCTGAATCCAAAGAACACTGCTTCATTTTGATCAACCATTCCACCACACCGGCTGCATTAATGATCCATTCCCCCTGGCACTTTGTATTCCGAGCAGAGGTGAAAAGCTTTTATTTGTGTTTTTGTGTGTGTGTGTGTGTGTGTGTGTGTGCATGGGTTTGTTTTCCCCAGGGAGAAATCTAGTAGAAAAGCTCTTAATGTATGGCTGCATCGATCAGAGCCTCTCCTGGGCTCACACACACTGATGCTTTAAACAGATTAAATGACTTATTATCTCCCTGTCAACAGCCTGTCTGCCACAGGCCTGTGTGTGTTTGTAGCTGGGAATAGAAAAAGAAACAGAAGTGGCAGTGGTGGAGTGAGTGTGAGTCTGCTGCTTGCTTGAAGTGTGTGTTTGTGTTTGTGTGGGGGCGGGGGAGTGGAGAATGTCTAAACAACTGTGCATGTGCACATGTATATAAACAGGTATACTGATATATGTTTTTGTGTGCATTAAGAATATCTAGGCAGGCAAGTGTCATTTTATACAGTACTGTACAGAAGTCAGAGACCACCCTTCCTTTCATTTTTGGTTAAAACGGCCTTTATGTGCAAGATATTATTATTAGATATGACAAAAATATGGAAGCAGAAACAGAGACAAAGGCAAGGTCAGAATAGAATGACAAATAACTGTGTAGGACCTGGTAGACTACTGTCACCTTCAGATAAACAGCACTTAAATGTTACATCTCTGAGGGAAAGAAGAGAAAAACAAGTTTTAATCTTGCTTTAGGTGTTTCTGCAATGATAACTCAACACTATGGGTTTGAAAGGATGTGTGTTAAGTTCCTAATGAGAACAATATGCCGTTAAAAGTAAGCTCTTGCATCAAATTTGCAAATTGAACACAGAATATGCTGATCTTCTCCATGCAAAGGACTGACCAACCCAGAGCCCAGACCTCAACATCACTGAATGGGTTTGGAATTGTGTGGATTGTAAGAAGCAGAAAATGCAATCAACTTCTAAGAACTTTAGAAGAACTTGAGAAAAATATAGAAAAATAGAAAAATATAATCTGGAGATTATTTTGAAAATACTAAAACAAGTTTCCTAAAATGAATGGAGGCTGTGATGAAAGCAAAGCGTGGATAGGCAAAACACTTTCAGTTTTCCATGTCATTTGTGGTTAAATATGAGTTTTAAAAGCTGAAATGAATAACTTGTATTTAAAACCCATTTAAACTGGAAATGAAATAAGGGAGAAAGGTGGTCTTTGACTCTAGCACAGTACTGTATGTTTCAGCTGAAAGGCATGAGTATTGTGTGCGCGTGTGTGTGTGGTTCGGTCTAAGCAACTGTGTGTGTTTAATATGTCTCAGCTGGCAGGCGTGATTTGGGTTGCATCGTGTGCTTCTGTGTTGCGCAGCAGCAGGGGGCTGTCCTGTCTCAGTGCCTGAGGGTCTCCGAGCCCATTTCCTTTGCTCCTCTGTGATAAGTTTGCCTGTCAGATTTGCCCAACACCACAATATTTTTGATAAGGTTCGCTGCTAGTTTTCTCCACCTCTGGCACTGAGATCAATTTGAGATTGATTCTGAGTGCCCCGCTGCAGCCAGTTGTGAGATCAATTTGAGATGGATTGTTCACGCCGGGGGGCAAACGGCATGCAGTTCAGTTTCCCCACGTCCTAACCCCCCCTACACACACATACACACACATGCTTACTTGCTCCCTCACTCTGCATTGCTAGAAATGACTCTATTAGCCTAGACCTCTGCCAGTGCACTGCGATAACCCGAAGTAACAGATGAATGATCTGATTGGTAATATACACCACGAAGAGAACAGTGAGGGATTTTGGATAGATGGATTCTGTCCTTTATCTGCTAGATGCAGGGGGTTGCAGTGGAGGATCTCTCTGGCCCATTCATACCAATGACACACCGTTACACAGTGGATTATGACCTTATCTACACTGCAGAAAAACCACACCAGCCAAAAAGCGCAGTCAGCATTACACTGGCCTGATCCCTCCATAGCTGTGACTGTAAAGCACACTACACATCAGCAGTTTTGAATGCAAGTATGCTTGTTTCTGTAGTTAAAGTGCATAAGGAAGTTCTTTCAGACTAGAGTAATCTCAATCTCAGTTGTGGAACATGTAAGTTTGGTAGGAAAGAAGAATATCGTCACTGTAAACATGTATTTCCATTTTTGTGATTTTTACTTTTATGCCTTATTCAAACACATGTGCGGTTTGCATTGGGTGTGAATTTCATCAAGAAGACACCAACAGAAATGGCCCAAAACTGCTTGGAAAGACGCCTGGTTCCATTGACTCCTATTCAAATTAAATGAGGTTTTTGACCTCTCCTGTAAAGTTGCTATTTTGGAGATACTTGTTTTTCTTTGGACAGCGACGATATATAACATAACTGTAAAGATGAATCTCTAGATTCCTTGTAATGGTATATGGTGTCAGTAGTTCTCTGGCTTTCAGGTGGAGATGCTTAAATGGAAATAATCTCTACAGTTAGAATACCAATTTCAGTCTGCCCACTTTCAGTTAGAAACACAGTTTAGCTCGATAGCTTGGCATAGCTACCTCCTGCGGCAACCTTAAGTCACAGATCTTTTTAATTAAAATAATAAAAATATATAGTGCATGTAACACAGATCAGATCAAATCAGAATTGTTTTTCAAATAAAGATTTTCTGAGACTTTTGTTCTTGACTTTTAGTTTGTAAATATCTACAGGAGTAACTACGTAGGCCTCAGTAACTATGTAGCACTTAGGTCAGTCTTATAGTGCATCATCCAGACTATCAAAACTCAATCTGGACACAATCTAGATGTGCCAACAATTAAGTTTGGGATGGCATTCCAAATAAGACCAAAATGTTATGATCATGTTGAGCTGCTAGTGAGCAATGAATGGGGTGAAATAGGAGGGTTGGGAGAATCCCCACTGTGAAAATAATCCCCACTGCTTCATAAACATGCTTGGGCAGAGGTAAATGAACAGAACAACTGCAGTGTTTTTTGATATTCAAAAAGTGGTTAAACTGGAAATGACTGTGTAGCAACTCTAAATATGGTAAAACATAGTTTCTCATAATCTCAAATGGGATTTTTGCCAATGTTCTGTAAAGCTTGTCCAAACTCACAACAACTGCTGTGAAAAGACATGCAGGTGGATGCAAATACATAAATATGTTGACATATTTTCAGCATGAAAACCAAAAAAAACATCTTGGTTCATTTTTAATTGCGATTTCAGGTGAGTCAACAGTTCTGTATACCCCAGTCTCTGTATGCTGCCTGTATGTGGCCAGCCTACATGGCTCTGGTTAGGATCACACGAAGAATCAGACCCCTAGAGTGGCTGTGGTTCTGCTAATGTGAGCACAATCCAGCATCTCTCCACACCCTATTAATCAGGCAGTGGTGTAAGCAGTACAACCAGTATGGGATGGTAACAGGACCTCTCCCACTGTGCCACCTCATTAACAATAAAGGTTTTTTTCAGTCATGTGACCCTAATACTGCAATGCCCACTGTGGCCCTCAGCAAACTGACCTGCTGTTGATCGATCTCGCTCCCCTCCTCAGGCTTTCCACGATTGCGACAGATGGAGTGGGCCTATTATTCTAGCCTCGCAGCCTGTCCTGCCTGACCAGACTGTTGTCTCCACTGGCGGTAATGAAAACAGATGACAGCATGCTGGAAGAATGAGGCAGAGGGACTGAAACACCCCTTACCACATACACAGGACACCATTATCTAACTATAATCAGAACACATCAAATCAGGACGTATGGAAAAGCCCTGCTATTATGGGCCAAATATCTGAAGTGCCCTCTGTAGAGACTGTGGGTAAAACTGTACTTCAGGGGCAGCTGTAATAGCCCATGATGGATAGTGCAGTCAGGCTACTTCAACAGTCTGGACAACAGCGGCGTCACAGCACTGATTTTAGGCTTGACTTGGAGACCCCTGTGGAATTCCACTGCACACCATCTCAAATCCCCGCACAGACGGGCACGGATATTTATAAGGCACACACATGTCCTGTCTGTGTTCACTTGTGCAAATCTGTTTGTTTAAGCTGACCTTCCTGAAGGCATCCATGTCCCTCAACATGCTTAATCAAACAGTCCAAATGCCTCCATGTATTAGCCTGGATGATTCTGCAAATGAGGGAAAATGAGAAAACCATTTGTACTTCAACACATTTAAAAAATAATAAGGCTTATGATTTGAATGAATTAGACTTCACTTCCTAATGTTCATGTACACTAAATAATCCCGTTTTTTAGAACTTAGTTAGCACTGTGCATATGTAGCCCTGTAAATGTGTGTGTGCGTGTGTGAGAGAGAGAATTTTTGTTTTGGTATATTTTTACTCTCTGACTGCGGATGAAAAATAGAGGTAAACAAATCAAGGTTTCCTTCCTGTCGGTTCATTTCTTCTGGGTGCAACTATTTGTGCAGCTACTTTTTGGATGCTGAGTGTATGAATGTACGTTATCTGAAAAGTGAAATTAACCATCAGTTCTCTTCTGTGTTTATAAACAATGAAAAAAAAAAAAAAAAGAACAATACGTAACAGTCTATATTCTACAGTGTGGTTTATGCTTTTGAGCAAGGTTTATAGACATAAAAGCAGAACTGATATTTTCTTTCTGCATCCTTGAGGCCAAAATGGGTTGTATTGCATTCCCATCTCAACTAAATCAATGATAATATGAAACCAGAGTGACATGTGAGCACGTTACACTGTATTTTATTTAGTTATTAAATATATCCAAAAGCTATATTCTATGTTCGTCTAGTACAATATCTGCAATGGATTGCCAGAATTATTTGTGCCCCTTCTAGCCTTGTGGTCTGATGCCTTTTTAGGCCCCAGGCTGTCAGAGACCTCTGGCCATTGGCCCCACTGACCCAGTGAGTAATCCTTGGAAAGCTGCATTTCATTTACTTCTATTTTCTTCACATATGGGACGTGTTTCTGGGACTTTTACAGTACAGAAAAGCTATACGTATTTTTCCACACCTTCAGTCCAGTGCTAGTCATATTTTCAGTGTTCTAGCTATGCATCTTTTCTGCCAGCCTGCATGGTTCTGGTTAGGATCATTTAAATATTTAGACCCCTAGAGTGGCTGAGGCTTTGCTAATGTGAATACAATCCAGCATGTTTCCTCACCCTGTTAATCGGGTAGTGATGTGAGCAGAACAAATGAGTATGAAGTGGTAATATAACATGGGAGTCATTTAGACTAGCTGTTTTCTCACAGTGGGGGGAAGGACAGAAACACCTGTGTGTTGTACAGATCTAAAGCCAGAGTGGAGCTTGATATTCTCCTCTCTCTTAAAGATGTGCAACACCAATTTTATGTGATTTATATTCTTCCTTCTTCTTCGTCAAGAAATGTTTTGTCCACTAACTAGTCGCACAATTTGTCTAGAGCTTAACACTTTTCCAACTTTGGAATGTTCTGGAATGGTGTGCTTGTGCACAGATTTTTCATCCAACTTTTCCATTAAGAATGAATGGGATGGAAAAATACACACCCATCTACTGTACTTCTGCCTGGCTGACAGATAGAGTTTCACATACAATATCTCAGGGCAGACCCCCTGAGCATGAATTCAATGTTGGTCCAATCTCTACTTGTCTGTTTACCTTTTTTCTCCATCCCTCTTTCCTCCCATAGACTCCCATTCATTTGAACTCTACCAAAACCTTATTGTTTTAACCTACAGCCATCAAACTCCATGTACCCACTCAGGGCACATCCCCAAAGTCTAATCCAGAGCCACACAAACCTACAGTTCTTTATGTGTCGTTTACTGTTAATAATAACAATAACAATAATAATATTAAATAAAAAATAAACAACAACAACAATAACAATAATAATAATATTTATTGTTGTTGTTGTTGGGACATACTAGCATCATCATATATTAAGTATATAAATATATAAAAACTAACGTCTGTGTATTTAAGTGTGTGTGTGTGTGTGTGTGTGTGTGTGTGCGCGCGTGTGTGTGTATATCCTCTGGTTGTGCTGTGTTGAAGCACCTGGGTCGGTGTTTCTCTTTTTTTTTGTCTGTGTGCTAGAGCGGAATAAAAGCAGCAGCATCTGCTCCCTCACACCATCACAGCTTTAATCACACAGCTGGGGTAACACACACTCTCACTGAGCACATCTCCAGCACACAACACACACGCAGTGAACTGATCACCTCCACAGGAGCCGCGAGAAGACACATAGACTGCCTTACTGCTTTTTAACACTCTTCGCACAGCCGGCTACTGTTTCCCTTTCTCTATTTCTCTCCCTCTCTCCTTCTGTATCTGTCTATGTCTGTCTTTGTCCTTCCTGCCTCCCTACGGTGTGAAAACATGGTGCAGAAGCGATATGATTGATGAAGTGGAGCATGAGTTCATGGGCCTGGCATCTAAATCTCTCCTGTGTGAGTAAAAAATGATGGTGATCCCTGGGAGAAGTGCTGCAACGTGTGTGTGTGCTGGGGTAGGGTAATCCCCTCAGGAGCCGCAGTCTCCGGGGCGTCCCAGTCAGACAGACCTGCACCGCCGTTTTCACTATAGGTGTCTCCACAGCTGAGCTGTAGGCTCCTTCAGCTACAGAGATTACACTACAACACAACACATACCGCACTGCACCGATTTTTACACCAACTATATTTTCTGTTCTCAGTAACAGCTTCTTTACAGCTACACACCCTTCCCACATTCATACAGTTACCTTTTTACAGTGGAAGATTTTAAGATCTGAAGAAGGGGTGGAGCTTAATTTTCTTTATTCTTTTTTTGCCAGTGCCCATTTTGGTAGTCTGCCAGGCCTTGCACAGTTGTGTGGTTTCCCATTCTTTCTATATCTTTTGAGTGTTTATTGGAGTTCAGTTTATGAAAATCTGCCCTGCTTGACATTGTGGTACATGCAAGACATGCATGATTCAAATTTCACACTCAGCTCCGCATGTGGCAAGGATGGGCTGTACCTCTGTACCCAACAGTCATTATTGCAGACATTCTGCGAGCAGTAATGCCTCCATGAATCATCCTCTTGGAGCACCGGCACCATTTGCAGATGGCTGTACGATGCAGAACTACATGCACGCAGACCGTTACGACAAATGTTTACACCACATCAACAACGTCGTCAATAACTGCAATGGTATCGTGCCAGACTATCATAGAATACCAGTCTTGTCTTGGTTGAGACGACCAATGAATCCGTCTGTGGAGGCACTGTGGTCAGCACCAAGATGAACAGTTTGCTGTCATGTGACAAATACCAAGTATTTAATGTCTGATTTGTCTGGAAAACTAATAAATGATCTTGTTTCTGCACAGTACTATGCTACACTCTTGTGTAAGAGTCCATTACACAAAACCTTTTGTTTTCCTAACGAACACTTCAGCAGTTGTGTGTGTCCCAATGTTCCAATGAGAAAGCTGTTTTACATCAATAACTTATCAACTTTATCATAAAATTCATCACCTGAATGCCCTGTACTGACAAGAGGTGTTTAAATCTCAAGGAAGAAAGCTTGATATTGTAATTATCTGTAAAGTAGATAATTACAGCTTACTGCTTACTTGAAATATTCTTTTTTATTATGTTTAAATCATTTAAATTCTTATTATTGTATATGAAATAAAGCATAAGTGAACAGTTGACCACATACAAAAGACAGAAACTAAGGCTTCCACACACACATATATAGAAGCACAATACAGTGAATGCTCAAGATGTCTTTCCCCACCATTGTTGCATCAGTACATGACTGATTGATTAGAGTGAGGACAGGCAGAATTGGCTAAGCGAGTAAGATGAATTTGAGCAAAAAATAAAAATAACTTGAAGTGAATTAGGGATGCCATTGCCGAGCGAGAGCAGAGCAGCGGACTGCGGTGCATAATAGGTAAAGAGAGGGAGTGCAAGTGCATGTGTGTCACTTATCGCATAAACAGATTGTGTTGTGCCATTTGAGCCCCCTGACTGGGTTTTCAGTGGGGGTCCTGGAGGAGATAAATCCAATCTTCTTCTGCGCTCTGATTTATTCCTCTGTTCCTCTGAATCCTGCTCTCTACAAGACACGCCATGCCAACTGAGACTATCAGCATAGCAACAGAAGCACCAAACAGGCCAGGTTCGGAGAAAACAGGCCCTTCGCAGCATACACCCAGAGTAAAACACACACTAAGATACAGACCACATACTCACAAATATGAAAATGGACTACTGTGAGTGAATTTTGAGCTTCTATGTGCCGGTGATAACTTTAATTTACAATGCCAAAAATGCTGATTTGAATTTGCATGATGCAATGTGTCAGCTGAACATGCATAAAATCTGTCATGTAGGGATGTATGATTGGACCAGAAAGGATCAGAAAGCGGAGCATGTATGTGATGTATATCGCCACTGTCATAAACAACAACTCATATTATATAAATATCTTTCAGTAGAAGGAAAAACATTCAAAAACGTTTTTTAATTAAAGTAATATGTATATTTAGTTTCCCTTTTTATGGGTCTTTTAAAATGACTATAAAAGCTTTTACTCCAACAGTTATAGATATAGACATAGATATAGACATAGACAGATATAGATACAGCTATAGATATAGATATAGATACAGCTATAGATATACATACAGATACAGATATAGATATAGATACAGATATAGATACAGCTATAGATATAGATACAGATATAGATATAGATACAGATATATAGATATAGATGCAGATATAGATATAGATACAGCTATAGATATAGATATAGATACAGCTATAGATATAGATATAGATACAGCTATAGATATAGATACAGATATATATGCAGATATAGATATAGATACAGCTATAGATATAGATACAGATATAGATATAGATATAGATGCAGCTAAAGATATAGATACAGCTATAGATATAGATACAGATATAGATATACAGTAGATATTGACATAGATATAGATACAGATACAGATATAGATATAGATATAATGTGACACAGGTAAGTGCACTACGTTTAACACTTGCCTTTTAATTTCAAAGCAGCATTTTTATTAATGAGCTTTTGTATGATTTTGAAATGTTCCTTGGTCTACTGAAGTAGAAATGAATATATATGTATGAAGTAATTTATGCTGTGACTTTTGCTTACCGAAAATTTGAAATGTGCCAAGAAGTACTGAGGAAAATATTCAATTAGTCATAAAAAATGCTCAGTGTATCATTAGTGTTTACTCCAACATGTTTTTTTGCCAAAGTCAGTCAAAAGACACTGTGTTGAACACGTGTGTAGTCACATGAAGCTCACTCATTTGAATAAACGGTACCATCTTTCAATCTTCTTTAATAAAGTTGTCAGTGAACAGGGACAAAACACTAATCAGCATGAGTTAAAGGTGCCAACATGAACTAAATACACCCTTCTCTTCTGCTGTTGTTGATGTTTAAAATATGAACCAAAACCATGTGTGAGGTATTATGATAAATTACAAATCTGCTGGTGTGCTTTCTAGAGTCAAAAGTTCATAAGTTCGCAGGTCAAATCTGAGCTCTTGCAGTTGTTTTCTGTGCTTGAAAAAAAGTGAAAATAAACGCTCCAGGCGCTTTACACTCACCCATACACAGCGCTGCTCGGCCTCTTGGCTCCCCCCATCTTGGAGCGGCTCGATTTCAGCTCCCCGGTCATGCTCATATCTGCGGGAGAACAACAAAGAGGCAGTCAGGTAGGCCCAAAAGCCCCAGCACCGCTCACTCTGAGGCTGGGGTCACCTCTGTACTCTCCACAGGCTCAGAGAGGCCGGCGCACAGAGAGGATTCTTCAGAAGTCTGGCCAAAAGTATGGCCAACAGCAGGCAGGCAGCCGGCAGGTAGTTTTAAACACTGTAGAGTCGGCTCACTCGCCCGCATTTTCTCTCCCTCTAACACAGCAAAACAAGGCCTCCCTGTGGAGCGTGCCCACCAGACAGCCAGCTTGTCAAAATTCATCGAAGGAAACATGAAACAAGAGACATCTAATTTCAGGGCTGTGTTCCATGACACTGGGAGATTGATTCTTCTGGGCTACATTATACAGAATTACCGAGAGACTGGTTAGCATGGCATGCCATCAGCGCTGCAATCTCCACGGGTTGGCAGAAAGGGCCACACTCTGTGCTCTCAAAGCAGCACCACTGTGTACACACACACACAGACACACACTTACACTAATACACAGCAAGAGGAGCACAGCGTGACATGGACGCCAGCCGCCATTTTGTGCAACTATGTGTGAAAGAGTCTATTAATTTAGTTTCGTCTGGAAATTAGTCATTTAGTGAGAGGGTGTTAGTAGGCCAAAGTAATTGATTGGTTCATTTTGAGTATCTTCATGTGGATTTGATTTGGTTTAACTACACACTTCCACTGTGCAGTCCATAAAAGAGAAAGAAAATATCTCCACTGTTGGGTTCATCATCTGTGCCCTTTGTCCAACGGCTCTGTGCCAGGCACTCCACTGGGCTTGTGGAGCTGATACAGAGGGGGCAGAGTGAAACCTGCTGGCACTGAAAGCCCATCTCAAGCCTGCCCCCTGCTCCAATCCTGCACTCACACAATCAAGTGCTCTAGCGGATAATTACCCTCCATCTGCCAAAGGGACATGAACTGTCTCTTAAAGGGTCCATATCATATCATCATAAAACTAAATCCTCTGAACTTTTTTGCAATGAAAAAAAATGTTATAATAAATACTAAAACTAAGTAGTAAATTGGGCACTGTTCAAAGTCCCTGTTTACACCTGGTCACTTTATGTGTCTAGCAGAATTACATTTTGATAAGCCACATAGAAATGCAAGTGTAAATAAGCACTTTAGAAGAGACACTTGTGAGCCACAGGATAAACCAGAGTAAATGCATCTGTCATTCCAAGACACAGTCCACAACCAAAAGCCCTCTCAGTATAACCAAGACTCCTCCCAAAGCAGTACATCACTGGGCATGTGATCCAGATCTGGGAGGAAGTTATTCATAGAAGATGCACATGGCTGGAGACCAAACGCTCACTGCTGTGCAAAACAAACTGCAGTCAATAGAAGCTGAACGGATAAACAACTGTTAATTGGTTGCCACGTAATACGTCAATTTGCATATTCCTTCCAGCAATCAGATTTCAGTCCAACTAATTGAAAACACATTTGACAACCAAATGTAAATTAATGTTGCAAATCTGATCAGGATACAATCCAGGTACTAGCTACCAGGTGTAAATGGGGTCAAGATCATCCACACATGACAATGAAGCCACAGAACTTGTTTTGGGTTGTTTTTGTGATATTTATATATTTTGGGCCCATCCACTCTCACTGAAGAAATAGAAAGCATTTCAGCCAGAGTTGCTTTTTGAATGTGGCACTTTACAGGGAAATGCATTCATAGATCAGTCTTAAAGGCACAGTAACCAAAAACGTCTTGTTTAATTCCCACAGTAATTACAAATTACAAATGTTGCACCAAAATCAGTAGTGCATCTCAGTATATCCAGCATTTATCACCACATGAACTTAATTTATTATGCTGCTCTTCTCTTTTTGGGATTGAATGGTGACAAATCCCTATATGGAAATGTGAAAGCAACATCAAAGAAGTACAGAACATTGAACCAATAAAACAGGAAGGAAATAAAGTAACTCGGTGTGAATGGTTAAAGTGGTAATACAAATCTTTAATAATATCTACTTAATGGAACAGTGTGTAAGATTTAGGATATGTTAGGCAAATGCAATATTCATTACTGTATAATTTGTTAGCCTAGACTGAGCTCTTTATATGTGCATATGAGCAGGTCATCTTCCAATGAAGGCTGCCATGTAGATCCGTCACAAGGACCCCAGTATAGACAAACCACACACTAATAGAGCGTCTTGAAATCTCCTACTGTAGCACATATGTATCCGCTGTTCTGTTTTAATATATTATCCTGGTAGTTTTGTTCCTCCTTATTAAAACTAAGGAAGTCTTCCTCATATTTTCCACCTTACTTCCACTTCCATACTTCCACCTTAAATGGTGCAACAGTTTTCTATAATTTTCTAACAAGTCAGAATGTAACCTCAGCTCCATTTGAAGTGTAATGTGGAAATTTGAACAAGAAGCTGGCGAATATTGTTATCAGCGAATGTTAAAAGAATTATAGAATAATCTTTTATTCTTTGTGTTTTGATAGTCGTATCAAGAGGTAAGCAGTGATACTGGACTGAGTCTGTTCTGAGTTAACATTAAAACACAATAAAATGTTTGAAACACTGAGACACTATGCTACACTCGGAACCAGCACTGAGGCAACAGCAGAAAACTTGGCAGCCACCACGTTTTTGCAGGAGGTTGCAATACATAACCTCCCGCTGTTCCTTTATAAGTTACCAGCCAGTTCTGTGACTGGCACACCAAAGCAAGGACAAAAACTCAAACTGCTCAATGCTCAAACTGCTAAAACACTATTGTAGGCAAGAACACAATGAGACAACAGAAAATGTCCTGATGCAGTCCAACCACAGACACATGCAACGTTTAGCGGAAAACAGTCTGACCTAGACCATGCCAAGCTCCTTAGCCTTCTACTAGCAGATCAAAGCCACAGAGGGAAGCAACTCCTAAAGATAATGTGGCTGAAGAACTTCATAGCACACAAAGCAAGCAAAGAATCAGCTGTTTGGGAAAACAGCAACGGTCAAGTGAGGACACATACCCTTCCACTTTTCTTGAGGCTCAGTGACGGTTCAGCCACTTTAAGGGCAGCTGCACCCCGCAATTTCTCTCTCTCTCTCTCTCTCTCTCCCTCTCTCCCTCTCCCTCTCTCCCTCTCTCCCTCTCCCTCTCCCTCTCCCTCTCTCCCTCTCCCTCTCCCCCTCTCTCCCTCTCTCCCTCTCCCTCTCCTTCTCCCACTCTCTCTCACCTTACTGACAAATAACGTAGAAGACAATACTAGCCGACACCTCATGACCATTAGACAGGCCAGTGGCAGAACTAAATCATGAGTAAGGCTTCTGTGGTGGGCAAGGAACAATAAAGCTGGGATGAAAATTAAACTAAACTGGACACAAATATGGCTTTGATGCCTAAACAACTGTGTATAATAAAATATGCAGTCCTTTTGTATATGCATTCACAAGAACAACAATAATAGATAAGTAGGAATTCTTAGTCAGCCTTCTGAAAGTGATGTCTGGCACAACTAGCTAGCAATCACTGTGATCATATGGATCTGTGAGCACATCAAGTTGAACCACCGGAACTACTTGATCTATCACAGTGTCTAGATATGATTTTATTCAGTTGTCTTCCATGTGTTTACTGAGGCATGATGATTGATGATAATCCCCTGACCTCAGGTCTGCCATCACATCTGTCCTCACAGTTCTGAATAAAGCACTGTATGAAAGCCTCAGAGGGACCCATGAGCTATAGACTGTTTTCACATGGTCATTAGGTCAAGCACTGGCTAACCAATACACATATTTGCTACTAGGTCTAGTGATTTATTTCTCTGGATTTATCTAAAGAAAGCTACTGCTACATTTTAAAGCTTCCTTTTTCTTCTTGCCAGCAATCCTTCCAACCTAGCATGCACAGATGCAAACATGCGCACTCAAAGCCTCAGGGGACCTTTCAGTTTTTCACCTTTGAAAATCTCTGAAAAGTGAAAAAAAAAAAATTCAAACTCAATCAAACTGGCCAAAGCCGTGTCCTGACTCTTATTCATTCACTTCCAAATCTACTTTTCTCCTGCCGGTTAAAAGGAGGAGCAGAGGCAGCAGCACGTCGCCCATATTAAAGCCCTGCAGGTCAGCTCTGCTAACAAAGGCGATGAGCGGCTGAATGGGGGCAAGGCACGGGGACTATGTAGAGCTAGCAGTGCTAATCCACAGCACGATAAAGCCATTACACCGCAAAAGGCTTCAGGACCCCTGGAATCATGCAAAAACAGTGTGCACCGCCTCAAGCAAGCAATTTGCTCATGTTTAGTGAACACAATGCAGCACAATGCAATTAGCTTTCCTGCTGTGATCTCCATGAAAATAAGGCACACCAGAGTGCCTTTGAGCTAGAGTATGATGGAAATAAACAGCCGAAAAGCTTTTAATATACACTAGAGGATAGAATTACGGGGATAAATTAATATACTTTCCATTTTTTGAGGGGTGAGGGGTGGAGGGAATCATGCTTTTTTTTCTCCTGTCTCTTTCAAAGGCTTAATTACATTAGCGTCATTATTTTCAGTGTTTCTGTGCTTTCTGTGCAAGCAGCCTCTCTTGAAATCTCCTTGTAATGGCTCTGACAGCAACAGTAAACATTTTGAAAGGCTTGAATGTGCCGAGGAACCAGGGGAGGGTGACAGTTATGACTAAATACATAGAGCATTTGGCATCAGTAAAAAAAGCAGCAGTATAAAGTGGACAGCTGTGAAGATGAAAATGAATTTATTGCATCAATTAAACAACCAGGGATTTACACATCCCAGTTACAGAGCCAGGAATAGTTCGCATACTGTGTGCTGTGCCTGGACCAGGAATACAGAGCAGGCTATAAAATATTCCTGTTTTCATTCAAAAGCAATACATCAGCAGGCCGAACACTGAGGCCAAGGTTTACAAGATTTACATAAGGTTTTCCTCAGTGCATGATTTGCTGACTCCTAAAACCACTAAAAATTGAACACATTTTTGTCTTTTCTTTTTCTTTTTATAGGGAAGCAACTGCAGACAAAACTGGACAGTGCAGTCTAATACAGTATAGTTAAACCCTTATTTAGACCCCAATGGAATTCCAGAACACTCATGTGGATTCCCGACGTGTTTCAGACTTGGAGATTTATTGATCGCTGTTTCAAGCGAAGCATATATTACAACAAGGGCAAAATTACATGTTAGGTGTATTTTAAAGGTGACATAGAATAGAAAACCGTATTAACACCAGCATAACTCAGACTAAGACATCTGTACATGAAACTGACAAACTGAACCTTAAACACTGTTGTCTCCTCTTTAAAATGCAAATCCTGTATTTGTAAAAGAGATTGATAAAATAGCCAATTCCAAACTCCCGAACATAAACATCAAAACAAACCCAAATTAATGGAAATCATCACAGCAGTACAGAGGTAATGACACTAACATTGTAGTATACACTAATAATGTAAAAATACATAATAAAAAAAGAGAATTTCTGGAAAAAAGAACAAGAATATAAAACAAACTGATTAAGGTTCTTCATCATTATTTCTGAGCGATGAAAAATAAATCATTATGTCATACACATATAGCTCAAGGTTGCACACCTAGCTTTCCTCTGTCTATTATTCTACAAAGCCTATTCATCTATTTGCACTTAACTGAAGTAATTTGAACTGAAGTATTAAGTATTTACATAAAGGGAAATACCCCCTATATGCCTGCTGAGCTACATTCAGTGTGACTCACTGTTGTATTCCATGCTAGTCTAACATAGTCTGTGCTGGTTTATAATATTCTGGTGCTGGGTTATAATACTCCGGTGCTGGGTTATAATATTCTGGTGCTGGGTTATAATATTCCGGTGCTGGGTTATAATATTCCGGTGCTGGGTTATAATATTCCGGTGCTGGGTTATAATATTCCGGTGCTGGGTTATAATATTCCGGTGCTGGTTTATAATATTCCGGTGCTGGGTTATAATATTCCGGTGCTGGGTTATAATATTCTGGTGCTGGTTTAGCTGCTTTCTGGTGCTGGGTTATAATATTCTGGTGCTGGTTTATAATATTCTGGTGCTGGGTTATAATATTCTGGTGCTGGGTTATAATATTCCGGTGCTGGGTTATAATATTCCGGTGCTGGGTTATAATATTCCGGTGCTGGGTTATAATATTCTGGTGCTGGGTTATAATATTCCGGTGCTGGGTTATAATATTCCGGTGCTGGGTTATAATATTCTGGTGCTGGTTTATAATATTCTGGTGCTGGTTTATAATATTCTGGTGCTGGGTTATAATACTCCGGTGCTGGTTTATAATATTCTGGTGCTGGTTTATAATATTCTGGTGCTGGGTTATAATATTCTGGTGCTGGGTTATAATATTCTGGTGCTGGGTTATAATATTCTGGTGCTGGGTTATAATATTCCGGTGCTGGGTTATAATATTCCGGTGCTGGGTTATAATATTCTGGTGCTGGTTTAGCTGCTTTGTACTGTTATTTTACTCACTTTGGAGAATGACTTTGTGTCACACAGAACACTTTTGGATGGCATAACATTAGCTAAGTCTTGTCCCTATACTAGAATAAAACATTAAATATCTTGTGATCTAAATGTAATTATTGTCATTGATCACTGCAGTTCCAGGAAGGATCAAGCATGTGTAAAACTGCCTCAGAGCAAAAGGGGCTAATTATCTAAATAACCTATAGAGTGAAAATGAGGAAAAGACTTTTACAAGGAGGAGTGTGATTGTTGTAGCAAGGTGGTGGACTTGACTTTGACTTGAACACCAGTAACTGGTAATAAGACTTGAACTTGAGTCTTATGACTTAAAGTGGAAGAAATGTGGAGAGGCATCTGACTGTGGAAAGGACAGAACTCCTGGCATGCCAGAGCTATATCAAATGTAAATTTGATATGCAACAAAGTCATCAACTGTCTGTTATATTAAATACCCCTGGCTTGTTTTATTTAAAAGACATTTGAAGACGAGTGGAGACATTATTTAAGACAAGTGAAGAATGAAAATTGTAATTTAACTTCAATGAGCTGGTAACAACCAAAACATCAGTACGTGCAGTAAGTCAATCATCATTCAGCAATCAACTCCAGTTTTACTGGTTCAAAGCTGAGAATTTCAGACTCGACTTAACTGACTTGCGACCTGAATCAAGACTTGACTGTCTTGACTTTGCCCTGGTGCGTCAAGACTTACTTGCAACTTTCCACCTTTGCCAAGAGTCCTTAAGGAATATTCCTAACACTGCATTCGCCCACCTCCAAGGCTATGAATTTTTCTATTTCACATCTCATGTTAAATTTTCTCTCCACACTGGCAAACCAGTGTGTGTGTGTGTGTGTGTGTGTGTTCGTGCGCATTTATGTGTGTGCGCATCTGCATATGAGCGAATGGTATGTGAAGTAAGGAGGGCAGCTCTCACACCTGGGGCCAAAGAACATTTCATATTTCACTGCACTTCAGAGAGGTCAGTACAGACAGCACTATGCCAGAAGCCACTTACTCAGCTCATTTTTGGCACTGGACATGCACCCATGCCTATGGCCTTCATTATGCTAACAAACCTTGTAATTAAAGCAAGCAACCTCCACATTCACACACTGCAGCTTTCACTTGCCTGTCCATGATATCTCTGAACTGACTCTGAGACAGGACCAGCTACTGATGCCTACAAACTCGGTCCAACATCTCTGCTGCACTGACCTTTGCTAAATCTCTCTACGTGTTCCTGACATTCTATATGTATATATGTGATCTGTGTGAAGACCAGGGTTTGAAGGCACTGTGATGGAGCCTTTTGAGATTAGGATGCAATTAGCATTGTTTATCTGGGTTGCTGCATTTGCTGTACTGACTTCAGTTTAGGATTATAGTAGTCATTAAATCAGACAACAGCAAGCAGCATAACAGATCCCTCATCAGCCAGGCGGTAATGCTACATAGCCAACATCAGGCCCATGTGTGCAGGTGAACTTAGAGTAACTCAGAAAATATGACAGCTTTACAGAGACAACAGCATTCTCTGACTGAGCATGCAGAGATGATCTGAGAATTAAACTACATAAACAGGAGGGCTATAATCAACTATTGCTACAGGTAGCATTCAACATACCATTATATCATTCTCATTAATGCCAAAATAATCAAACCATATTCTGGTGAAATTTGATATTGTGTGATGCTCTGTATAGTCTTCTAAAGAATCATAATTATACTGAATCATTCTGAGGTTAAAGATTTACATTAATCCACCGGATGAAATCTCCCGGAGGTCACATAAATGTGGAAGTAATAATTCAGAGATTATAACCCAAACCGCTGCCAGGCAAAGCTCTGTTTATACCCATGTCTGCAATGGTATCTCAAAGTCAGACTTTAATTCTACACATGAGAAACCTCAGATATATTGCAAAATGGCATATTTTCAGTAATCCAGGGTTACCTTGGATTAATTTTTGCTGATGCAACCTTTGTTGGCAAATCCAGGTATTAAAAGTAATAGTTAGAATTAAAAGGAATGTGATTTCCATGCCCAGTTGTGTTGGGTAGTGTGCGCTGCTGAACTTAATGGCCAGATAAGTTCAGCTTTCCAGGGGAAAAGATTAATAGCGTAGATTCTGCCTGGCTTGGAATTGTGTGTGTGGTTTGTCAGCACACTTGGCACATTTGGCAACACGCTTGGCATCTGGCTGTGGTTTTATTTTATTTCACTCACAGGAAAACTTGTTACGGTATATTGCACTATAATTTCTACATGCTCTTTTATTGCTGCACTTTTTATATCGTAGGCTTTGAGCCATGTCTTAAAATTCAGGGCGCACAACAATACAGGTATTTTCAGGTATCGTATGATTTCTGATTCTAAGGGCAACTTTCAATTTAATTTTTGGTAAAAATGAAGCCCTAAAATGCTCACCCTTACTAACCTTGTAAGCCACTTTGAAAACAATCCATTTATATTTTAGTTATTTGTATTATAAGTTATATAGGCCCTCCGTGCCTACCTTGTTATGATAGGACAAAGTCAGGTCAGAGATCATCGAAAGGGACCAGGGTGCATATCACTGATATAGTGTTAAAAATCTATATAAATTTTCAGGTATGAAGTTTCATCAAACACTCACCTAAATCAAAACTCCTCTATCCTCATTTCTCTACTTCTCTTTCTTCTACTTTCTACTGCAACCCCCTTCGTGTCCCACAAATCCCACGAACATATCTTGTTTTGCAAGAATGTCCAGTAAAGGTGGCTGTTTACTATTGCTGACTAGTATTTAACTGGAGCCCCACCACCTTTATGCTGCACAGAAGAGTATATGCATGGATACTTGGATAGTCAGTCAGAATTTACTGACCAAGGTGAAAGTCGTAACCAGGTTTGCAGATGTTCCATTTCTGTGTGGGCAGAGCATCTTAAACTGAGGCTAGGGGCACTGAAGCAAGGACCAAGCCTGGTCAAGCTGTACTAAACCACCAGCATGCTTTTATCCAGTCCACAGTCCAGAGATTTTCCTACAGAACTGGTGCATGCATGTATCTACATATTTACAATACATCATTGCATCCTCATTCCAAAACAGTTACATACCCAGCTGTAACCATAGCTGCTGTAAAAACTGTACATCCCGTTTACAGAGCTCAGATTAACCCCTTGTTTTGCCTCCTTGAATGTTTTAGCCATGCAGGACAACGCAGGTGTGTTTGTGATATGCTGACCAGGCATTATCCTCTGTGTGTGAATGACTGTGCCCGTCTTCATTCTAATTTAATGTTTTGTTTTTTTTTACCTCAGGCCTAAGTTCACTGAATCCGTGCTAGCATTTGAACTTTTGTTTGAATGAGAGAAAAAGATGCTTTGAATTACTTCATCCCATTCAGTGTTTTAGATCAGAACAGCCTGCTCTCAGAGACACAACTCATCCAGCTGCAGTAGAAGTGGCAACAGACAGAGCCTATGAATAAATGATCAATGACAGGCATGAATAATGAAGCGGATTGGAAAGTAATCAGTTGATGTCAGAGATTGGGCTGGTCACTGAGAGGAATTCCCTGGGGCTTCACATCCGGAGCCTTTTAACAGCAGATGTGACTGAGGGGCTAAGAGCATCTGGTCCCCTGATCCAAATCTCTACCACTCTCTCCATCCCTTTCTCTCCTTGTCTCACTTTCTGTGTCTCTCCTCTGATCTTGTCTTATACTTTAATCTATTGTACATGCAAACATCTTACTTAATCTATTAGGTATCTCTATCCACTTCCGTTACATTTCACACCTCATCCACTCCAGTGTCTGTGACAAAGTCTGCAAAGCCTGAAGGCATGTATCTCAGCATTCTTGGACCATTTGGCAAGACATGTGACATCTTGCAGCTATTTTTATTATAATTATGATTATATTGCACATTTGTTTTTTCATCAAGCTCCCCTGTGTCTAATTTCAGTATTTTCAGACGTCAGATAAAAGAGATAAACGCGTCATGATTTTGACAGGTGAAAATATAATAAATTTAGTGAATATATTTCTCAGTAGCACGGTTAAAGCATTCCCTGTAAAATTATAGTCAATTAAATTAATCATAAAATAAAAGTAACTGTTAAAATAACAGTACAGTAAATAAGTTTAACTGTGTGCTGTAACTCCATAGTCACCTGGGCCGTAAGATTACTGTGATGTAGCTGTATTCTCCCTCTACAGCGTAAAAAATACATCCCCTGCCTGTTACACAACAACTGTAAAAGTATTGCAACATTTCATGTTCACCGCAGCTGAGAATGTGCTCGTGTCTGTACATTTTAAAGTAAAAGAGAAACTAAAATAAAGGCAAAAATATCAGTGATCCATCAGTGTTTGGACAGTGACACAATGTTTGCAGTCTTGCTTCTGTATGCCACCACAGTGGATTTGAAATGAAGCAGTCAAGTGAAGTGTTAACTTTATGGTGTTTACCTTTAATTCAGGGGATTTAACAAAAGCATTGGATAAGCCTTTTTTTAGAAGTATAGATGTTTGTGCATGGTCACCTCCATTTTCACAGGTTCAAGAGGTATTGGTTAAATTAACAATTATAAATACAGGGATTGATTTAAGTTCTTTGAGGTCAAGCACTGCCTGATGACTGGAACCGACAGACATCCCTAAATGCGGCTTTTCCTCCCTGCGACGCTTTGCAAGACCTGTACTGCAGCGGTCTTCAGTTGCTTCTTGTTTGTTGGCGCTCTTGCATTTGGTTTTGTTGTCCCTTCTCTCTTTCCGAAAAGCATGCTTAACCGGGTTGAGGTCAGATGTTTGACCTGGCAGGCCTCTCCATATTAGGGCATACCATTTCTTTATGGATATGTATAGGGTCATCTGTACTGTAAAACACTGTCCTATCAGTTATGACTAAATCGGAGCAGAACGTAGACCTCTGTGCACTTCAGAATTCATCCTGCCACTTCTGTCAGCAGTCCCATCATCAATAAACACCAGTGACCCAGTTCCATTGGCAGCTGCACATGTCCATTCCGTAGCTCTGCCGCCACCATGTTTAACAGAAGATGCTGTATGCTGCAGATAATGAACCCTTCCTCTCCTTCTCCAGACTCTTCACTGTCCATTGTAAATCCAGTAAAAATGAATCTTGACCTCCACAGACTCCTGTTCTAGATAATTACTACCATTTTCTGTTCTTGAGTGTCGCTAGTTCTTTGCATCTTGAGGTAAACACCCTGTATTTACATTCAAGAAGTCATCTCTTGATTGCAGACTTTGGCTGTGATACGCCAACCTCCTCTGCAATGTCCTTGACTTGACTAGATGTTGTGAAGGGATTTTTCTTCACCATGCAATAAATTCTGCAATCATCCACTTTATTTGTCTTTCGTGGTCTTCCAGGCCTTTGGTGCTCCCGAGCCTGTCAGTGCATCCTTTTTTTTAAGAACATACCACTTTGGTATGGCCACACTTAAAGTCTCTGCAATCTTTCTGATAGCTCGTTTTATCCAGGCCAAGGATGGCTTCCTTCACTTGCATCAACACTGCCTTTGACTACATAGTGTGATTTCCCCTGAACAACTAAAAAATGTTCCATACTTGCAATCAACTCCAGATCTTTTATCTCTTTTGATTTGTCATGGAATAACTAAAGAGTTAATGCACTATTTTGGTAACCCCTCTAAATTCAATTCTACACTTCAGTCCATCTAGATTGCTTTATTTCAGATGTGCTGTGGTGGCATACAGAGGCACAATTACAGATTAGATAGATATAAGATAAAACATGGCTGTTTTTTACTCATCATGTTTTGCTTTGCATATGCGCAGGATCTTTCAGATCTCTCTCTGTTTAACTGAAAATATTTTTTATACAGATCAAGTTTGCTTATAAACAAACACCAGTGTCTGACAATAGTATGAGACAATTTTACTAGACAAACAAATAATAAAAGTGAATAAATACATTTAAGATTTTTGTTTTTGTGCAGTGTGTTAGCGTCAGATTGTGGAGCCTCTCCATTACAGTGCAATATAATCACACTATTGGCACATTATCACCATGGATTTCATTTAATAGGTTAAATCCATGGGTTGTCAGCGTCATTAGATATATTCAGCACCTGACTTCATCTTACACAACTGTAATGCTTTGTATATGCTCTGTATTACACTGTATAATGCAACAGAGTGATTGTTCACACTGCTTTTGGCAGGAACACGACCCTCTCTCTGCAGCAGCTCAGGTACATATCAGCCACTGTCTTTTCTTCTGCTTATCCGGCACACAACTCATTCTCAGGGCCAGCAAGTAAAAAATGTAGAGTACACAAACAATAATAACTACATCTGTAGCTTGATCTGCTGAAGGTAGCTGGAGGCTGAACAATTCATTGTGACATTGTAATATTGCAATTTAGATTCGGTTAACGTTAACTAATGCTACATTATTTAAAAACTTATGTTTGCAAGCAATCAGTACTAAACAACAACTCACTTCATCATTCCCCTTGCCTTACAGCTCTAGTGTTATTACTAAGCTCTTCAACAAGATTTTAATCAGCAATATTCTTCAATGAAACTGTGTTTAAAATATCATGAGAACAGCAAATACTGAGGTCGGAGTCCTAAATCAAATCACAGTGTGGTTCTACCGCTAGGAACCATTTCTAATTCAGTGTTAATTAACTATTTCCATTAGTCCTTATATTATAAAGGACAGCTGGCATTTTTTAAGGAAATTAAAAACAAGATGCAAGATTTGGATTAAATTGCAACACAGTTTGTTTTATAGCAGTTACAGAATAACTTACAGCAGTTACTGAATAATACTGTAAGTCATTAATAACTACATATTAAACCTGTGCTTGAGGTTTGACGTTACACTTTTGCTCAGCTTGTCCTGAGAACTATGTTCAGTCTGGAAAGTATGTGCACCGTCAGCCTGAGATGCGGATTAAAAGCAAGTGGGAAGGATGGACAGGTGAGCTTGAGCCTGCCAGCTCCTGGACACAGGGAGTCTTTTTGCACTAGGAGACACACTCAGTATTTGACAGTGTCCTTAATTCCCCTTTACTCTCTCTCTCTCTCTCGCTCTCTCTCACTGTCTGTTTCCCATTGTCGGTCTCTTTCATGTTGGTTTTGACTAATAAATAGATATTAGGTTTTTTTGAGGGGGACACATGAGAATAAAGTTGTTTGTCAAACACATACACATGTACACAAAGACATGCAGCATGTTTATAGTGTCACATTGAGTTGAATACAGCAGCATTCTGAGGCATGTCTACAAAAGCATGCCAAAGTCCACTCTGTTATTATCTGACACTGGAAGCCTTTACTCTTCTCACTACTCTCTCACTCTCAAATAGCACTATCAGTGTTCCTGTCACAACACGACACAATCCAAAGCACCATCCCATACATCATCCCCTCACTTTCCATCACACAGCACACAGAGAGGAGGAGTGGAGGAGTGAGTAAGAGAAATAGGGCAAGGCAGAGAAGGGGAAGAGAAAGATTAGGTCCAGTGGTATACTCACATTGTGTGCTGCGATGTGCACTCTTGAAAAGGGTCATATCAGGGATGGCCAAACAAAAAGGGCTCACTTGCAGCAGCGAGCGGGAGATAGAAAGACAACCGCCTGCTTTCCCCCTTCTTATCCCTCTAATCTTAATCTACTCTCACTCCTTCTTCAGCTTATATAGTCGCTAGACTCTGTGCTTGCTCTCTCTCTCCTTTGCAGCTTCTTCTCTCGGCAGCCTGCTCTGTTACTACTGAATCAATGACAACACTGCCAGAGCTTTACCGGTGGGCCATACCAACTCAGCCACTGCAGTGGGGGAGGGACAGGAACAAGGGATCATACCACCTAGTGCTGAACAACAGGGAGGCGACTGAGAAACAGAGATAGAGTGACCAAAGAAGACAGAGAGAAAGTGAAAGCCAATTGAGAAAGAAGAGAGAGAAAGAGTGAGTATGTTTATTTAACAAAAATGTAAGAACAGTTTTCATTTAATTGAACAGAATACAAAACATGGCATACAAAACCAAATTGATAACCAATTGAACATTAGGACACATTTACCTCTCAAGACATTTCTACAAAGGATTTGTTTGGCAGACGTTTTTATTTGTGTTAAATTATAAAAAGCGCATCACCACTTTAATGAATTAGAATGTTTCAATGACAACACTGCCAGAGCTTTACCGGTGGGCCATACCAACTCAGCCACTGCAGTAGGGGAGGGACAGAAATTAGGGGCATACCACCTAGTGCTGAACAACGGGGAGGCAATTGAGAAAGAGAGAGAGATAAAGAGACCAAGGAAGACAGAGGGAAAGTGAAAGCCAATTGAGAAAGAAGGGAGAGGCAGAGAGAGATAGTGTGTGTGTGTGTGTGTGTGTGTGTGTGTGTGTGTGTGTGTGTGTGTGTGTGTGTGTGTGTGTGTGTGTGTAAGCTGGAATAGAAAGAGAAAGAGAAAGAGACAGAGAGATAAAGATAGATTTACATTTACATTTACATTTATGGCATTTAGCAGACGCTCTTATCCAGAGCGAATTACAGCCATGCTTAATGTTCCATTGGATAATGTTTCCCATCTAGTACAAGAAGGTTAGAGTCTAAAACTCGCCATGAGCTCAGACACTGTCCGAACAAGGGACAGGGCGGATACATAGAGAGAACAATACACAGACATATATAAAGCATAAGTGCACTACCTGGCAACCCCAACCCAGCGTTCACACATAGAAGGAAGAAAGGTCGTGGTCAATATCGGTCCAAAAACAAGGTATTTCAACAAACACGTCTACTAGTGCTCACTCACCTAGGTGCTTTACAAAGAGATGGGTCTTCAGTGTGCGTTTGAAGACAGAGACAGAAAGAAAGAGAGAGGAAGAGAGAGAGACGGAAAGACAGAGAGATTCAGGGAGACAGAAAGAGACAGACAGAGAGCCAGAGAGAGAGAGGCAGGTGAAGAGACAGAGAGAGAGACTAGGAGACAGAGAGAGACAGAAAGAGAGACAGAGAGAGAGACAGATGGAGAGACAGAGAGCGAGAGTGGGAGAGATGACAGCTGGCCTTCTTAAAGCTTGTGCACATTTGCTGATTCTCAAGGCTTAGGCATTCAGTCAAGAGATGCATAAGAGTGTCTGCTGTACAAGAAGGAGAGGTTAGAAAAACTCTATCTCTCAACTCTGTGTGTGTGCGTCTGTGTGTGTGTGCGTGTGTGTGTGTGTGCGTGTGCGTGTGTGTGTGTGTGTGTGTGTGTGTGTGTGTGTGTGTGTGTGTGTGTGTGTGTGTGTGTGTGTGTGTGTGTGCGCGTGTGCGTGTGTGTGTGTGTGTGTGTATTGAGGTGGAACCTATGAGGCAAAAGTGTAAGAGCACAGCCACAGCCAGAAAGCCCTCAGTGTGTCTGCATAGCAACAGTGGCAAAGACAAGACGGGGAGACAGACGGAGAGAGAAAGTGATCGGCAGACAGAAAGAGAGAAAAGTACAGGAAAAAAAAGACTTGGGGTAAAAATATTGAGTATCGATATATAGTATATATCAAGTGGAGAACGCACAGTTAATGTGTTCATAGCAAAGTGGTGAAATACAGGTACCACAGGGGACGATGGCATAGAAGAACCACTGTAAGGAAACATGACATTACATTACAGACAAATTACCTCACATTACATTACAATACAATATGCTTACCAATCACTGGATATCACCAGTACCTAGAACACTGACTAACACAATGTTAGCATATAAAAGAATGAATGGCTAATTGTACCTAGTGTAGTGTGAACCTTCAGGAGCAAAGAATCTGAAGATCACCAGTTTAATAACAAAACAACACAAAGCAAAAAAATAGGGAATTGAGAGGAAACCCCAGAGAAAAGTGTGCAAGCCTAAGTTGAATAACTGAATATCTGAATATCTGAATAACTGAATAACGACCCCTCTTACCACATTAAGAACCGTGGTTCACCTATAGGCAATATGGGCTCCTTAGCAAGATTTTGTCAATCACTACAATACTTAGATACATTTACAAATGCCAGGTAATTGTGGTCAGATTAATCAATACTACAGACCGTTTTTGGAAGAAATGAGGCTTTGTGCTCTGGGATAAAGACAAAACAAGACCATCCAGACTGTTACCAGCAACAGTGCCCCTGTTAAAGGCAGCTTATGCCATGGTCCCTTCAATCCCAAAAAGTAGATTTTGGAGCAACATCTGCTATCTTCACCTTCCTGAGACACTCATATATATTTCAGTATAACAATGCAAAACCTTCTATATACAGTACAAAGACATAACCGTGGAAGAAGAAGGTGCAGGTGCTGGGCTGGTGCTTCAAGATCTCAGACGCTGAGACTAAATATTTAGAATAACTGAGAAAAATAATAACTTGGTGTTTTAAAGGCGTAAATGTCTTTTAAGCGCTGTATAAAGGATTGACAACGTTACATGACATCAAATGCTGTACTGTCCTTCCTTTTCAAAAAAGATGTGTTGTAAGAACCACTTGACTGAAATTAATTTGGTAAACATCAAGCAATTTTAATTTTACATGACATCCCAATATTATCTGATCTGGGATTGCATATTACATTACATCTAGTGCAGTGTAGTATTTTTTCTACCTCAGATGTAATCATTGTACCATATTCCCCTGCCTTACCCTTGTCTCCATCCTTTCCCTCTTTGTTTACTCTCTTCTTCTGTCATTCTTCATTCTGCCATGTGCATCTGTTTTTATTTTGGTTTTCCTGTCTCCACCCCCTGTATTTCCCTGGTCTGGTCTCTCCTTGTGCTTTTATTAATGTTTCCCTATAGTGCTGCCTCTTCATCATCTCCTGCACCTGTGTCTTGACTGTAGCCATGCTCTTTGAATACCCTCTACAGTGCGTCTCTTTTGTTTTCCCCATTATTTATTCCCCGTGTGTTTGCCCTGTGCTTTGGGTGACCTTGTATGTTTATGTTCTCTGTTGGTTTGTTGTAGAGTCAAGACTCCTGCTTGACTACTTGCCCCGCTGTGACATTTGTCCTGATCGCACCAACAACACAGACGTTTCAGCCTGCTCCAAAATACTCCCACTCACAGTCCCATACAAAGACAAATGATTCCAGTATTTCACAAACTCTATTCACGAAGAAATTATTTTCTCACAAACTAATCATGACTGAAAATGGCTCCCAGTCTGTCAGACCTGCCTTTAGTCTGTATATTTGTGATGTACTTGTCTTTCTTTAGAGGTCTTTCCAGTTGAGGTCACTGACAGTCAAAAGCTAGGTTTATATTTGACACATAGTAAGTGTCAAATTGCAGTTGTGGTGTATCAACTGTTCAATGTATTTTTTCAGATATCAAAATGAGTTGTGTGAGTAACTCTAGGTTCTTGGGTTGTTCAGTTACTTTTTCAGTTGTGCAAATTTGCATTTTGTGCTTTTCATTCATTCAGATCAGCTTGTACAAGTTTGTGGTTCAGTTTGCTATGTGCAAACATCTGCCAAATTTGTTGCACTGATCCCAGAATCACCCTCATACAGTGTTTGATGAATTCTGTATCTTACCTGGAAACGCTGAGTTGTAGATGTTTTACAGTATGGTGTCAGTAATCAGGACACAAAAACGCTAAGTGTATTCCATTACAGTTACTGTAAAGATGGTAGTAATTGGACTACAGGGTGATTAACAGCTGGGCTATAATAAAACCACATGCACAAAACCTGCTGCCCTTTGCCTAAATTTTCCTCTTTGAATGATCAATATGTCACAAAGAACATGTAGATTGTACGAGCTCTTCATTTTGGGAAGTCAGTCTATAGAAATAAGAGCAACTACAAGGGTTGGACAATGAAACTGAAACACCTGGTTTTAGACCACAATCATTTATTAGTATGGTGTAGGGCCAACAATGTGTCCTCTTTTGAACTCTGGTATGTCACCCATAATGTTGTGTGTATTGCAGTATTTTGAGCAGAACTGTGCTCTTACCTGCTAACCGAACCTTCACACTCTGCTCTTACTGGTGCAATGTGCAATTAATAAAGATTGGCCACCAGGCTGGTCCAATTTAGCCATGAGACCTCCCACACTAAAATGACAGGTGTTTCAGTTTCATTGTCCAACCCCTGTACTTTCATCTGTGTGGTTTCTTACTTCAGTAGATTTTTAAAGATGGCTGCAAACTGTTATTATTAATGTTGACTTTGCATAAAACTGTGTGGACTGCACATCAACAAATTACATCAAAAATATTGATCATCAAAGCGTGACACACGTGTGAAGTATAAGGAGCCAATACAGACATTTTAGCAGTTAAAACAGCTATTGATGATCAGTTTATTCAGTCGGAGTTTAACAAAGAAGTGCCAGGAGTGCAGTATAGCTTTTTACAGTTCTACAGTTTTAATTATCCTCACCATTTAATCAGCTTCCACCTTCCACGTTCTCTGTAGTTCTATAATAACTGATTTTCAAAGGGAAGCACAGATAACATAAAGACCAGAATAGTAAATCACCTACATTCTGTCATTTTGTTACAAACAAAGGCCAAATATAAAGAATGATGTTTCAGATTACAGGTACATTATAATAGCATGGTGATAAAAACTTGCCATTTTACATGATATATATGTCATAAGAAGCATGTAGATTATCATTCCAAGCAGGGAAGGGAATGTAATGGGAAAGTAATAGAAATTTATTCATTTATATTACTTTAATACATAAATCCTTTGGATTAAGTTAATTTTTTATCAGGTGATCAGTAATCTGTAGCAGCATACATTATTAAAGCAGCCCTCCCAACTCTGTAGAAAAAGCACCAGTTCTTTCTGGATCAGGGCGACTAAAGACATAGAGACCTTCATTCCTGCATGTAACTGTCTGTATATGAGTGGGTATGAGAAAAACAGAGTGAGGAAAGGGAGAAAGACAGGCTCTTCTTTGTGAGGAGGAGAATTAATGAAGTCTTATCTCGGCTAGAGAAGCATTCCAGAGAGGTTCTAATGAAAACACTGGGCTCACTGCATTAGATCTGGCCTCCACTCTCTTGCTGCTGCTAACAGGTGTGCAAATTCATGACCAAACAGCCTGCTTGATTAAAGAGCTAGAAATCATTGTTTTAAAGAATGAGCTCCAAAGCTAACTTTGAGCTAAAATTACAGATGATCACTTGCATATGTGAGTGAAATTCACAGGCGTATGAATGCTCCAAGCCCAGTGTTCAAAGAGAGAGCATATACGAAAACACATCATTCACACTCAGAATGAATAAAAAACATTGAGGGGGGAAAAAAGAAAAGCACTAAGACAGAGAGAACGCAATCAATCCTTCTCCCACGGGGCCCGTTTAATTAGTTTTGGAGAGAGATTATGTACAGGTGTGGCCCAGCTCATGCAGATTTGTAGAGGTTAATTAACTATAAATTTATCAAATGATAGGAAAGTTCATTCGCGGAGAAAGTCTCGCTAGAGCAGGCCTCGAGCGGGTAGCTCAAAACAAAACACAGCTCCAGTCTGTAAGCAACCACAGCAATGATAATCACCTCTGAGTACTTATAGATCAGCACATCAATATAAATCAAAAGCATGAAGTTTGTAAATTTATCCTCATTACTTCCTGTTTCAACGCAGTCAATAAAGTAAACACACTCGCAGCCCCGCTGAGTTATGGGTTTGTTATCAGTGGTCCCTGTGGATAGTCATTAATCTGTTTGATTATGTTGTTTAATAGCAAAGCAGACAGAGTACTCACTTCTCCTCTGTGGCAAAGAGGCACTGGGTTGCTTGCTCCACTTCACTTCACCGGATTCCAGAGTGACAGGTAATCATGGGAGAAAACCGCAAACAGAAATTTCACTAAAAAGCAAACTATGCAATTTACAGAATAACAGAAATCTGCTGAACTACATTTCAGCAAGTCTGCCGTTCACCTCCTGATTACTTCAGGTGTATTGAAATGACGCACTGAAATGCGAGTGATGGAAGGATTTGGAATTCATATTGGAACGTGGAGGTCTTTTAAAAGGCACAGTCATATATTTAAGGGAGCTAATGATTTGGAGGGGCTTGGCAGATTCATACACGCATTGCATTATTCATACTTTAGAAAAGGGGTTCTTTTTTTTTTTACTCGTCTGTACTCATTTTCTCATAGGGAATTCTCAACACTGCACATCTTCTTCATTTAGGGTGAAGGCCTTCATGCAGCTCCCACTATGCAAGTAGGCCTTTTATTGCATCTCTTTTTAGTGGGGGAGTGGGGCTGGTTGGCACAGGTTACTGTCCCTCTGCAGTATGTACTAGGCATAACATAAGGGAGACAGGGCATCTTGTCACACGGGTAAACTGTGAATATACTGGTGCCACTTAAAAGAGGTTTACTATTATTGTTTATTTACTTGGTCTGATGTCATAATCTGGCTGGAAAGAGCCGAGACACACTGTGAGCTGAGGTGAGAAAAAAATTGCCGTTTTGCAGATTATTGTAAAAATATTGCAACATTACGCAACATTTTTGTACTGATTTCACCATATAGCAAACATTACCAAACATAACACTGACCCATTCATCTTCTAAACCTGCATGTTCTAAGCCAGCTATCACAGACAAACATGGCAGTTTAGGGAAATTTATCTTGGGGCAAGTCGTCATATATGGGACACTATTAGAACTCGAAATGCTTGATCTGTTTGAATGATTTTTCAATTGTTGTAGACAACAGGGCAGCTTTTTGTCATTTAATATTGCTTATGTAAAATATTTCAAATAAAATTATTAATTGACTGTGTATGTTTATTCAACAAAAAAGTAAGAACAGTTTTCATTTAATTGAATAGAAAACAAAACGTGACATACTCTACAGTAATACAGTCAGCATTTTAATTCTCATTGTTCAGTGTATAATATCAGATAATATGTTTTTGTATTTGACATGCCTACACTATCAGGCTGACACAAAATCACAATGACAACCAACTGAACTCACATTGAGACACATTTCCCTCATTTGTCCTCATTTCTAAGACAGGTTTATAATGTATTAGCTCGTGTGACTTGTTGTATTTGCTTTACCTTAAAAAAAAGTATCACCACTAATAGATTAGAATGGTTAGAGATCTTATAAAATGGATTAGTGGGACCAACTGACCTGACAGTCAGCACTGTGCCATCCAGCCCTGTTCTCCTCAACTTAAAGTTCTCAGTGAACAACTGGGACTAGAACACCAGTTCTAGCAGCATGTCACACCTTCATCATTTAACGGTGTGGTTTGAGAAATTCCAAACATTTGATGTGCAGTTTAGCCCTGAATTCTGACAACCCATGCAAAGCCTGTGCTTTGCTTTTTTTCTGCAGCTTATGATGTAGCATGTGGCTATGAAATCAATGATCTGAATGAAAGTGTAAGTAAAACCCCATCTTTGGCTCGGAAAGCGCTATCTCACTCTATGTAATTACCCAGCATGAACTAGAGTGGCCCCTTCAAGTGGAGAGCCTCAACAAACCAACAGGCAATAATCAACAGGCAAGTGTTCACATCAGCCAAAGCATTGCTCATCATCCATTTTCAAACAGGGTAAAACAGGCAGCTTTATTAGGTGGAATAATGCCAGCGTTAGAGATGAATAAAGAATAAATGTGGAATTTTAATCAGGCCGTACACCTGCGAGAACACACACGGCAGCCAAGCAAACACACATAGGGGCCTGCCATGACTTTGGCATCTTAATCAAGCAGAAAACAAATTGTGTAGCATACGATTTGTGCTGGATAGCAGGGGAGCTGAACAGCCAAAAACTCATTAGGGCTCAACCAGTGAGGGAGAGGCGCTATCACCAACACAACCATCACAACCATCCCTCATCAGGCAATCAGTCAGCTGTTCAACTGACGTGGAGCTATAAATATTTCTTCTGTCCAACTGCAATCAATAAACAACTTCACTGATTCTGTCTACCGCCTCCCACTTTTTCAGCCATGTTGGACTAACTGCAAATTCAGTGCTGAGCCAAAGCCAAGCTGTCTTCCCCAGCAGCCCTGCAGCAGAGATGGTAATTACTGCTCTAAGACCTTGGAATGAGTACCTCCCGGTCCATGACATTCGCTTGGAACATCGTTACGCGCATTTCCCAACTTCTGACAATGATCCTAATGCACCTGACAGCAGAATTAAATGGGAGGGGAGCAAGGGCACTCAGCTGGAACTTTTCCTAATAAATCTGCCTGCTCTGACCCCTCTTGTTATTAAGGGGAGAGAGAGCAGTGAAGGGCTGGAGAGTAGAAAAAGAAAGTAATTTGGCTGGAGGCTACGGTGGAAGGAAGACTGGGCCCAGAAGCAAGAATGGACTGAGAAGCGCTCTGGCTTTGAACGGTTAGATGGAGCGGACTATACAGACAAGACCATAAAGAGAGAGGGCAAGGTTGTGAAAATCAAGTGACAGAGCTAAGAATAACTGAAATACAATAAAGAACACCCTCAGAAATAAATCAAATCAAATCAACATTTATTTTTATAGCGCTTTTTACAACAGATGTTGTCACAAAGCAGCTTTACAAAGAATCAGAATAAAGGCTTCTATGTGACTTGATTTTATCTTTACTTTAATCAGAACAAACCCTTTCAGAATCTAGAACACCATGTTTATCCTTCAACAAGCTTTAGAAAGGTCTTTCACACTCTCAGATCTCATTCACAAAATAGACAGCTATAGATAGGTGTCTCATTATGGAGTCGACTGTGCTACTTCCACAGTTGAGTCCAGCACATGCATCACCACCAAGCAAAGCACCATCCTCTAGCTCTGCTGTGTCCACACCTGACTTAAATATGGATCCCCGTACCAGCAGATTTTAAGTAGTCTTGAAAATGCTCTGCAGCAGAGATGATAACTATCCAAATATATATATATATATACATATATATACACATACAGTATAAACATATATTTTTTGTTGTTTTTATGAGAAAAGCTGCCGTTATGTCCCTTTAATCACAGCATGACCATCTTCACAGAGATATGTGAACTGTTTCCACAGCTGTCTGGCTCCCACCCCTTATTGCTTACTAGCAGCTCAACACAGAGCCACAACATTTCACACATATAGAGTCAAGATGGTCCTAGTTAATCTGATAATGAAGTTGCGGCTGATTATATTAATAATTATTATTATAATAATAATACAGACTGATGAAATGGCTACTACAGGACCAGAAGTATAAGTACAGTACAGTATAACTAGATTTACATGGGTTTAAGGGACAGTAATAGCACTTTGTGGAAGAGTAGAGCAATGGGAAACGTTGGCAGTTGGTGTATAACACATTATCAGCAGTTAGTCTATAAACGAAGTGGAAAACTGGATCTGGAGTAACATGATGTAGCACTGCGAAGAAACAGAACAAAGGAAGGGAGGAGAAAGAGGATATGATGTGAGGGGGCGGACAGGCACTTCAGCGAGTTTGAAAAGATGAAAATAGCAGTATATCGTAGGAAGACGTGGAGATATGACAAAAAAGATGGCAAAAGAAAAGAAGAGAAAAGACAAGGCTAGAGCAGGGAAACAGGGTGAGGAGAAGCCAGTTTGGACTGCCCAGTCTGGAAACGTCCATCCTCATTTAGAGGGAAATCAGCTTGAATCTGGGAGGCTGTCAGGCGTTAGCCAGCAGGCCCTGCTCCGAGCCACATGGAGGAGCCATTCTAAGCCAACACACACAGTGAAGCACACCACACACCCACACACAAATCTATTACCCAATCCTGACATATTAATCTCCCCTTTTTAAATGCACCGCTGCGCTCCAAACGCGCCACATGCTTTGGATGAAAAACGCAGCCCATATATTATCATTGACTGCCTTTCTCTTTAATTTCATTTTCTGTCCATTTTTGCACTCCCGCTTTCCTCTTGCATGCTCCCTCTTCCCCCTTTCTCTTTTGGCTGGCTTGCTCCAGCCCAAAAGAGAGCCCAATTACGTCCCGAGCAGCACTGCAAATTCAAGTGGACACCGAATCAGTAGCTGGGGCAGAGCCACAGGCACCCATCTGTCTGAGCTGGCGTGGATGAAAGGGATGTTGCTTGGTCAAAAGCACCCGGCATCCAGATGGAGAGGTTTTTCTACTACCTGAGAATCAGCTAACCATGGCACTGCAGGGACACGGCCGCAGTCCAGCTGGGGCAGCGGTAGCAGCGGTTAAAAATGGGCGGGCAGCAAGGCCACTACATATCTCTGAATCATGAGCTTAACAGGCCCACGTCCACCTCACGGGGCCATACATCAGCCGAATAGTCATACGCACTTGCACTTGAAGGTGTGCGAACTGTAACTTATGTCTCAGATGAGCGGCCATTTACATCAAAAGATTGATTAACCTTACAGCTGACCTCAAACTGTGCGCCAACTTTCAGCCGTAAATTCCCTTAATAACAGGATAGGAGCGTTCAGGTTGTATAAAGGCCAAGAGGTGGCTTTTCTTCATGAGTCAGTTGCAAGATGTCATCGTAGTATGCCAAATATATAACCCCCCCACTCACACCATGTTACATCAGGCCAGTTCAGAGTGTCCACTTCTGCATATAATGAGCTATATTTATCAGACTTATGATGATAAGATTGCGTGTCTGGGGTTTGTTAAGTGATAAAAGCAAAGAAATACTTAAGTAAAATTCAAAGTCTGACTTTTTTTTTTACTCAAGTAGAAAGTACATGCTCAAAAATGTACCTGTGCAAGTAAAACAAGTTAAATGTATCTCTCTAAAAAATATTTCTAAAGAATTTTTTAAACAAGCTGTGTGTCTATGAAGCTAAGCATACAAGGTGATTTATACTAGAACTTGCATGCATCATCCAGTATTTGAAATGGACAAATAAAAAATTCTCAGTTTTCACTTTAGCATGTAAGACCAGGCCAGGAGTAGAACTTGTTTTCAGACCTGGAGCTACACAAGGACCAGTCCACCCCAAACTACAAGCCCACAGACATAGCTCATGTTCAGCATTGGGGAACATTGCATCAGACTGCTTTCTGAACAGCAGTGCAGTCCTCACCCTACATATACCAACGCACACTCATACCCAATGACAACAACCAATCAGAAAACTGGATTCACATACAGGACATAGAAATCATACGGCTGCTAACCACAGACACCCCTGTCCAGAGAAGACCACAAATTAGTTAATGTACAGAGTTAAAGATGCACAAACTAATAAACACACACAGCTTACTGCCACAGCGGACTGAGCCAGTAAAGAGGACATGAAGGTTTAATCAAACAGCTGATGTGTGAACACGAGCAGTCATATGAACCCAGATCTAATCACTGTAGGCCAGCACTGCCACAGCGGGCATAGAAGCATGCTCTTCACTTCCATCAATATCTTCAGAGGTTTGCTTTGGTGTCTTCACAAAGCCCAACTAGCATTTATTGTAAAGCAGCACTGTAAAGTGAATGACGCTGTGTTCAGATTTACAGAGTTGGGCCGAATTTGACTCACTGACCTCTCGAGTCTGAATGAGGCTTCATATTCGAATTTCCATTCCACTCATCTGAACGTGACTGCTACATCATTTAAGGTGGAATGGGAATGAAAGCTACCTAATATTTGAGTCATGAGTCTCAGTTACACTGTATCAGTAGAGACAGGGGTCGCTGGTTTAACCCCACGTTACAGATATAAACTCGGGGGGTAGTATTGGTAGAGAGTCTTAGTGTTTGTGTGTGTTAGTTTATGTATTAACTCACAGTAAAAGGACTAAAATAGCTCACTGGGAATTCCCCCTCCGCTCTCCTGATCACCCATTCCGCCACTGCGTAAGGCCACTGATGCAGGTTTCTTTCAGACGCCTCTGAGAGTGACTTCATTTGCCAAGAAATCCTCCCTTTTGCTGGTCACTTTGAGATGAACTGATTGATAAATGTAGGCCAATGTGTGTGTGAATAAAAACTGATTCGCTGTGGACGTGTCGTGGCATGCCGCTCAGTAACAGTCATTAATCATCTGATTCACTCCCACCTCCCCCAAAGGCCCAGTCCCTCCTCCGGGTCAAAACAACAATAACATTGACGCCTTCCGTCCATTCCTCAAGCCTGAGACATCAGGAGAGCATAGGCTGTCCAAACATGCAGTTGAGGTAAACAAGGGTAAACAATTAAGGATGAAATGTAATTAGCAAACAGACATCATGTAGTGTGGGAGATCACCCTGTCATTATTTGGTCATTAACAATAAAAGCGTGGGATTGAAAGTTCAGGCGCACTTCAGGCAGAGCACAGGGGCTTCGGAAAGCAGAAATATTTCAATCTGTGCAGAAGACATAATTATCTGATTATTTCTGTGTAGATTGCTCTTCCTCTCTGCAGGGAAGGAACTGGATAATGGATGGAGGCATATCATAGCAGTCTAATATAATAAGCAGAGAAATTGTTTTTGTTTTTTTTCTAGGTGGGTGGAAGTTTGATGCTTCCATGTCCAATTTGCACTCATCATTATGAACTAATTATCATAACAATAAGAGCAACATCTGCTTTTATTTCCCTATAGACATCGCTGACTGACTGCATGTGGGTTTATCCAAGGTCTACAAAAGGAAAGTCACAACTGAAGTCTCAGGTAGGCCTTCTTCTCGTCCAGCACAGGTGTGGTTAGGTCTATTAATTGAGTTTAAAGTGTAGCACAGTGTCTGTAATATATGTATCATCACTTCGTATCAAAGCCTTATTACAAATTTCTTATCTATGCACCATATGCACCAAATATGTTGATTAATCAACCAGCAGAAGTGGTCACAAATTAATATAGGATAACAGGCCTCAAATTATATCAGATATACATGTCTTCCTCGCCTTACTGAAAATGAATTAAGTCACTGCTTGGTGTTTAGCCGGTTGAGCAAAAGTAGAATTATCTTTGTCAGCAAACAACTAACATAACACTATTCTCTGTTTTGTATGTAAGATGGTTAACACATTTACAAAAATGCCAGGTTTTTCACAGTCCCACTGGCAGTGAAGATTTAAATGAAGGATTGGATCTTATTGGGTAAAGTTTACACCATTTGAGTATGAAGTGACAACTAACTCTGTCTATAATTTCCAAATGAATTAAGCAGCGTATCAATACGCTTACTGCTGAAAATAAACATATTAAAATTATCCATGATGAAATTTCAAACAAGTAAAATCCAGACAGCTCTTCATGAAGCAGCCTATCTCACATGCATGTATTCAACTGCAAAAAGAAATCTGACAGCGTGACAAACAATTATAACAGACTAATCTTATTCATCTTACCATCATGTAGACTCATTTATTATGTAGCTCACAGAGCAGCAGGGCTGAAGGGACCCAGCACAGATTCATTCACCTGTTTGCTGAGCATGTTAGCCTGCCACAGCAATTTAAGCTAATTGTTAAATCAGGATCATTACACTCTGAATCTAACTGATTGATAACTAATCTGATGGCGGATTTTCACCCAGCATAATTGATGATTTATTAATTACATAACTGGGGTGTGCAGAAACAATTCTAGGGTCATAATTCTAGGCTGTTCCTAATTGTCCTCTGCGAGAAGACAAAATTTAATTTAAGATGTAAGATTACTTGCTTGACTTTCTAGTGCGCTGCTACAGAGCTAACTTTTTCAGTTATGAGGGCGACCAGTGCAAATCCTGAAAAAAATTAAAGCATAGAACACATGCATTTTATTTCCACTGCAAGCTTCTGTGTTGTATTTAATTTAATGTGTGACAGTCTGCCTCAGATGTGTTCTGTATAGTCCCCTCGTGTCCATTACAACAGAGCAGAGGGAACAGGTGTGGTGTAATAAGTCGAGAAGGATGTTTTTTACTTCTCTTATTAAGTCACCATTTCAGAGAGACACTAAGGTGGAGTTTTATTAAGAAAGGAATTACTGGCACAATGTAACCACAAGTTTGGCTCATGAAAGCACATTTCTGCAAAGTAATGGTATAAAAGATATGATAAAATGATAAATTGTTTTTATCATTATATTTTAAGGTTGAATAAGTGCTTCAATAGGTTGAAACATGCATATTTTCCTATGCATTTAACTTTTAATAATGTTTACTAATTACCATATATATACTTGATGCATAAAAAATTTTAGAACTAAGTAATAATTTTTTTTTAATTTGAAACACATTAATTTTCTGCTGGAGGGATGAGCTGAACTTGAGTTCTGTGCTGAGTTCAGTTGGAATCTTTACACTGTAAAATGTGTGCTTACCTGTTTATGTGTGCCTACCTGGTGGTTTGGGATTTTGAGCAAAACCTCTTTACCACAGGTGCTAACAGTCTCAGCTCTTTAAAAAAAACTTTACACTAGACCTTGAAACATTGCTGAAAGAAAAATTTGATTGCATTCAGCCACAAGAGTATTATTAAGGACAGGTACTGATGTTGGATGATTAGCTCTGAATCACAAATTGCACTCCATCTCATTCTAAAGCTGTTAGATGGAGGTATATCACTGCAGAGAATACTGTGCCACTGCTACACAGACACGTGCTGAGGGGTTTGTACCCTTCTTGGCAATGCTTGGCACTACGCATGGTGACCTTGGGCTCATTTACAGCTCCTTCAGAGCACCACATCCTACGAACAGTGTCATTATAGACAGATTATACCAGCTGTGTGTGCACATTTCAGCACCTCTGTCAGCAATGGGTAGGCAGCAAGTCCCCAGTTAGAAGAACACTTTGGGATATACAGGTTATGAGCTTTGGTCACAGAAGCAATGATACGTAGCTTAGCCATATTAGCACTGTAAATTACGAGTCTTGTGCTGGCCCTAGTCTCATGACATAATATACACAGCAATGTCATAGTGTATTTGATGACCCCACTGCCAGCATATGCCTGAGTGAGATTAATAAAAGCACAGCTGTTACTGACACCTATACAATGAAGGTTCTCCAATGGGGTTCCATTTCCAATTACTTCCAACCTATTAACCTCTCCCATAGCTAATAAGTGGATATGAGTCAATGAAAACTGTAAGTGAGAGATATAACCTTTTCCGGCAGAGGAGAGTCAGTGTTCTCTTTGTGAAACGCTCCCTGAAGGTCAGCATAATGCAGGGGAGCTGCCGCTTTCCACTCGCCTGGTTTTATAGAAAAGGTTCATTTTTATACGGCCTCCCCGTTTTTAATGCAACACTCGTCACAGGCTAACGATCCGCTCACTTTGCCCTACCAAGCCTGGCACAGTCAAGGTCGGACGCTGCGTGTCTCTGCTACGACTGGCAGATCCTGCTTTAGACCAAGAGAGGAGAGAGAGAGAGAGAGAACAGATAAAAGACATACATACACAGACACAGAGACAGACCGAAAAAGACCAGAGAGAGAAAGAGAGAACATACAAAAGACAGACATACACAGATACAGAAAGAGCGAGAGAGAGGAGAGAGAGAACGAGGACAGAAGAAAAACAGAAATACACAGATACAGAAAGCGTGAGAGAGAGGGGAGAGAGAGAGAGGACAGAAGAAAAACAGAAATACACAGATACAGAGAATGTAAAAAAGGGAGGAGAGAGAAAAAGACAGAACATACAAAAGACAGACGCATGTATATTTGGAAAAAGAGAGAGAAATATGGAGAACGTAAGAAAGACATACAGAGAGAAAGTAAGCAATAGAGAGAGAACAAGAGAAACATACACACAGAGAGACAGAAAGAGAGAGATATAGAAGAGATACTTAGAGAGATATAGAAAGAGAGGAGAGAGTGTGTGATAGAGAGATACAGAGACAAGGAGAGAAAGAGGGAGAGATGGAGAGATTTTGACTTTAAAGTATGACAGTAAATAAAAGGTCTACATACTGAAAGCATGGACGAATGAATAGGAAGAATCCCAGTTAGGAAAAATAGACCACTGAACCACACAACAACACACCTCTATCCTCCACTCACAGTAATCCTCCATCAACACTTCTTCTCCAAAGCAGGAATGTTCTGAGTGCTCTGGTAGACCACAGATTCTGCTCTTATTTCTGATCGCACTAATGCCCGAGACATTTCCTAGCTTCTGTGTCCTGCTCTGGAATAACAGCCTAGAAGACTTTCCATGTTGCTAATTTTTCTTGTCCCAAGCAAGACATTTTTCAAAATACATGTGGAACACTGAGTCTGTGTTCAGAGGAGCTCAATGAGCGGCCCAGCCTCAGAGAAAACAGAAAACCTGGATCAGGGTTATGACAGAAAATGCAGCATGGCAAAACAGCTGGAGTTTGACACAAATGCATTAGAGGACATTATCTCTCCATTGGAGATCCGGTGCGCTTGGACAGAAAGCTCGCGAATGCCGCATGTCCTTAAGGACAGAAAGATGGACTCTCTATTTAGGGTCAACTCTGCCTTTTAGTTCACTGAAGAAAACGGTTTCATACAGCATGGGGACAAGACATTCTAGCTGCAAACCTCATGCGCTGCAAACCTCATGCGCTGCAAACCTCTAGCTAGATTTAAAGAAAGGGTTATCTAACCCATAATGAGCAGTAATCACCTCAAACAGCTTTAAACAGCATAAGAGCCATAAAACCCAGGCACAATTATTTTATGGATTTCATGACATCAAAAAAAGTATTGCCAGTACATAACAAATCTAAGGGACACTGTCCTCAAGGAACAGCTGTTGAGTAGCCTGCAGCCTCATAGTCCTCACTCTAGCAAGACAAGTCTTCTTTTAGCCATTGGCCCTCTTCAAACTGGGGCAAATACCACTCTCCTACAACTCTACAAAGGTCTTCTAAATGTGGTGTCCCAGATCTGTGAAGGGGGTATCCCATGCAATCTAGAAAAGCAGTGTGTATATCCAAGCTAAATAGGGGCCAAAACAAGTATACAATCCTCTAGTCAATCCATCCATCCCAAAGAGTCTGTCCTCCAGTCACTAGTGTCACAGAGTTCTGTAGTACAGGTATGCTCTGGTAAACCAGAAATGTCACTCCTGATTACAAGGCTCAGCACCAGGACCTCCACTGAGAATTACAAAGAGGAGTTCCACAGAGCAAAGAAACGTCTGCATAGGTTACAGAACAAACTCATCCAAAAATGGCATATTGTATAAAAACTTGGCTCAGACTTGTTTACAGCAGTGATGATGGGAACCAGATGTTGTGATGTCTAAAGCACACATATAGTCATAATTGACCAGTGAACTTACACATCTTCTAAACTTTAATATGAGATGTTGGTGATGGTGCAATAACTTTAAACAGTCTGGTCTCTGGGATTGGCTTTACCATAGAACACCCTACGTGGACAAAGTCGAATCGCAAAACAGTCAAACAAGTTTCAGGCACTATGGAACATATTCATAACCATTTCATGGTGTTACTTTTGTCAGCAAACTTTTTGAGGCATCGAGCACTTTGAGCATTAAGTTCAGATCACTACCACTGTAAACAATAAACTCAGCAGGATTCTTTAGAAGGCTCAGTCCCACACCAGACCACTCAGAATGACTGTTTACATCTCACTGATCAAATCTGATTACGCAGAAATCTCATAAATCTGTGGAATTCCCTTTTAATAACTTGGCAGTGCATGTTCTGATATCTCACTTATTCTAAATCTCTCACATTAAGAAGTCTCAAAACAGTTAAGAGCCATTTTCTCTCCACATGTACACACACACAAAATATAAAGAGAGGAAGTGACAAAGTGAGAGAGAGATGCACAGGTAGAGAGACCCAGATAGAGGAGGTGTTGTGAAGGATGAGTGAAGGAGAGTGGGCAGATGATTGAGGGATTAAAGAAGGGGCTGTTGAATGATCTGGGAGTAGAGTGTGTGTCTTGTCTCACGCCCCCCTTCATCCTCTAAGGCGTCTCTGCCCTGCCAAGTTTAGACTGTTTCAGAGTATGTGTGTGTGTGTGCGTGTGTGTGTGTGTGTGTGTGTGTATGCGAGTGTGTGAATGTGTGTGCGAGTGTATAGCTTAAAGGCAGAGTAGAGATGTCACCCTTAAAGTCCTCTAATCAGGCCTAAATCCCACTTCAATAATCCTGTTTGTGGCCCATTGATTTTGGCTCCGTGATTGAAAACATGCTGCACTCACAGCAGGATGGCAGAGAGTGAATGTGAAGATGCAGCTGTCTGTGCAATTTTTGCATGTGTGTGCGTGTGTGTTACACATTCCTACACATTTCCACACACACTCACACCTAGGGGGCAATTTAGCATCTCTAATTCACCTGACTGCATGTCTTTAGACTGTAGGAGGAAACCCACGCAGACATGGAGAAAACATGCAGACTCCACACAGAAAGCAACCTGGATGCTTCAGACAGAAATCCAACCCAGGCCCTTCTTGTTTTGAGGGGACAGCATTACCCACTGCACCACTGTGATCAGGTTCATTGTGTTAAAAAACAAAATGTCAAACCAAGTTGTTTAAAAAAGATCATTCTGATGAGATGCATTCATTTTAAACATGCTGTAATGTTTTTATTTTGGTCATATATACACTTTATTGCAGGTTACTGTTAATAAGGCTACATTATGTTTAAAGCATAACGACATAAATGTTTATAAATGTCTATTACACTTAATTTACCATAAAGTAGCGGGTTTTGACCAAAACAGGCAAATGTAACCTTTATGGTAAAGAAACTCTACTGTCCAGCGTGTTCAGGACAGCAGGACAGGTCACTTCTCGTTACGCAGTGTCTAACTCTGGTGACCACAGCAACCACTAACTAGCCCCACTGCTCAGAATATGACATACTACACATAGAATCCATCGTCAGGCTAACAGCACAACTTACAGGATTTAAAGTCTCCCTTGCTCCTCCTGGTGCTTCCAGCAAGCTCCACATTATGTCTCTTATGATGTTACGTTTTCCATCCATCTCTAGGTAAATGAGTCAGTGGTGGGATACAAGAGTACATATAAACAAACCCACTTCTGCCAAACAATGTACACTCAAACCAAATGCCCTGTGCAAGACACAGCCGCTGATATTTGTGCAGGGTTCACCTCAAATACTCTAACGAGACTAGGCACAATGTTGCATTCATGGTTAACTGAGTACTGGGAAATTTCTGCTACCAAATGGAAAGAATTCCAAAATTCTTTTAAACTTTACTCCAACTTGTTATTCCCACTCGGAATGTTTGTAAGGAGCTCCTCTGAGCTTACATTTCATGCATGTCAGCACCCTTAAAACAGGAAGCATTGCATTTTAAACAGACTTTTAAATGTGTTTGTTTGTATCACTGTCCAAATGTTTTTATGTTTCTACATCACTTGAGCACAGTAGCTGCTTTTTTCATTTTTTACATACTCCAAAATGGCTTGGAATAAAATATTTTGGTCATTATTTTGGCTCTATATAAACAGGGAATGGCCATTACACACATCCAAATGCAGCATGTGTACAATTCAAATGTATTTTTTTTATATGCACATAGCAGCCAAAAAAGAAAATGCTTTCACGAGTGCTTTTAGTTGGGAAGATTCTGAAAATTCCAAGCTCCCAGCATCAGCAATGTGTATCTACAGTATAAGGATAGTAGCACTGTGTGTTGCATGACGGAAAGAGATCCTCGCAGCTCCTAGAACAAGAGCTTTGAAAACCCCCAGCTAACCTTGAGTGGCGAAGGACAAGGAGTAACCCACACCCAGAGAATAAATACACGTTGAAGTTACCCTTCTACCCTGGGACGTGTAGAGAGACAGTGCTGCCCCCCACTGGTAACAGTTCAGCAAACTCTGATGCAGACAAGTGACATGATATTTTTACTGAGTGCCATTAAAACCTGCCTAAACTGCTCTGCATACACGGAACTATTCATAACGTAATAGTGACTGATTTAGTAGAACATAGATATAGTGGATTAAGTAGCTCCCTTTGTTTTTTCTAGCCTACTGTAATTCTACTCACAGAGCCAGGGTTCTTTCTGAAGGTCCCTAAACCCATTCATCTCAGCATTCATTCATTTCTGGGCCTAAGAGTCCTAACGCGGGGTCTAGCACGCGCCCTCGCATTTCAATATCAAAAGAAAATCTTTTAATCTTGCCTACATTTTTAGAGCATGTGGGGAGATGTTCTTTAAGAAAAGTGCCAAACAAAGCCTCTCCTGTCACCCTCCGGACTCTGCTGACGTGATGGCTCGGCAGCACTGTAATTACTCCACAGAGAGCGGATCTGCTTTTGTCTTTGCTTTAGCAGGAAGCTGCTGACAGAGAGGGAGGAAATGGAAAACCGTGGAGCTCCAATTTCGTACATAGTGATTATACGCAAACTATTATAACTGTGGAGTGCACACAAATATTCGGTCTTTCAAATTTACAGTCAACACGGATTTTGACATTTTGCATTGTGTTGTTTTTTTTCTGATGCAGGACACATGGAAGCTTCAAAACAAGGGAGTCTATATGCTTGCAGCGATAGCACGATGGCATTCTTTAGGAAAATGGAATATGCTGCAATATTTTCTTGCAGTGCTGTGCAAAAGCCTTAGACATCTGATAAAATGATATGTAAAGCCATTTATCTGGCCGTGGGCATTTATTTGTTGGCCAAAAATAAACAGGGCACCCTCCTCATGAAAGGGGTTTATAAAGTGCTGAAAACGAAAAACAGAAAAAGATTGCATGGTAAGGAAGGGCTTGTGCCAAACTATTAAATACTAAACAAAACATTCAATTGTCCCTTAGAACCCTAGGGTAATTATGCATAATTGTTTTGGTATTTTGGTCAACTTAAATGTACACACGTCATAAAAAGAATAGTTGCACCCAGAAGGAAGTGTGGAGTTGTAGAGGTTCCTAATGGTATCCTGTGATAATCCATCCCATGCAGCTTGAATATTCTCACACAGCCCCTGCAGACTGTGCAGTAGCGGTGGAGGTGGAGTGACACCAGACCTTACAAATATGTGACGCACAACAACAAACTGTTCATCTTGGCACTAACCATGGTGCCTCCACACATGGATTCATAGGCTGTCTCCACCAAGATAAAAGCAGGACTCACTGAACTAAGGATGACCCTCTGCCATTCTGATTCACTTCATGACATGTCTGACCTGACACCTTGCAGGCTTTGGCTTCCGTTTGCACCACTATGGTCAGTTGGATGACTCATGAAGGCATCACTGCTCAACAAATTTCCACAGGCGTTGGTGTTGGGTCAGTCAGGTACAGTGATAAGGCCCGTCCTTGCTCACATGCGCAAGTTTGATTCCTGTCAGTTAACTCATTCTGGGTTCAACTATTTGTGCAACAATTCATATTTGATAAGTGATGTACATTTTAAGTAAACATGTAACAGTTTAACATTAGTCAGCCATTATTGCTACAACTAATGTATTATTCCATGTTAGCTAGTCAACACTTCATGTTAAGTTCAAGTTCAAGTTCAAGTGGTTTTATTTGTCATTTCAACTAATACAGTACACAGTGAAACGAAATAACGTTCCTCCAGGACCAAGGTGCTACATAGAACAATAGACTACTCAATACAATACAACATAAAGTGCACGTGTGCCAGTGCGCAAGACAATATACTATAAATACACACAACCATTTACAAGACAAACAATAAATACAGGGGAGGGGAAACAGTGCATTCGGCCCCTAAGTAGTGGGAGCAGTGAGGTGCAGTTGTGCGTATTTGGTGTAAATGTAAACATTAGACACTGTAAACACTGTACTTTGAATTTAACAGCAGTACTAAGGTTATCCAGTTGGTGGAACAATAGCAGTTTTAGACAGTTTTTTTTAATGAAAAAGGAAAAAGGTGGTGTGTGTGTGTGTGTGTGTGTGTGTGTGTGTGTGTGTGTGTGTGTGTGTGTGTGTGTGTGATAGAGAGAGAGTGTGCTTTCAGTTCAGTCACTAAAATGTTTGTTTGTTAAGACCAGAGTCTGGTTGTTAAGAAGTCTGATGGCTTGGGGAAAGAAGCTGTTGCACGGTCTGGATGTGAGGGCCCGGATGCTACCAGAAGTGTTACACATTTTTGTATAGAATGTCTCAAACAGGTTAGGTAATATTTTCATTGAATAGAAACTTTCACTGTGTTTCTCATATGTCTTATTTACTGTGGTGAGTGTGTCACCATTGTTACTAATACACATAACAAATGCAAAATATTAATCAACACTAATTATAGGACTGCGTAACGCTATGCTCACTTTAACAGAAAGTGAAAAGAGACTTGGACTGTCTTGACTGCAAACCTGTGTGCAAGTTGGGATAACTGTTCTTACTGTTCACCAAATTATCTATGATTTCTGCTATTCTAATCTGCTGTAATCAATACAGATATAGAACAAGTGTCTGCTTGTAAAAGGCTTAGAGGGCAGTGTTTTAGCTCTTAAAGCCAGCCTTTTTGAATTGCGACCAGTTTTTTTAATTACATTAGTATACCACAGCTGTTTTATTGGTCTTAGGGTTAGGAGAAGTTAAAAACAACAAAAACAGCAGGACATATAAGGGTGAAAAAGGAGTGACTGAATGGGGGAATCAGTGAAAAAAAGCAACAGTAACCAAAAACATTGGTTAGGTACATTTTGTGTCCAACATTATGAAATTGCAGTTTATCAAATTTCGGAAGATATGAGAACGCTTTCAATGAGTCCAAATGCTGTTCAAAAGCAACTCATGGATCCTGTCATGGCAGGAAGGTAGTGGGTGCTTGGACAGTCATTTTACACCATTGTCAGTGATGATTAATCTGAGGGGAGCTGCAGAATCAGAGCACTCAAATGCTGCACCCCAATTATCCTGCACAGAGGAGTATGATGATTGGATGAAGGCAGGTGTCGTTCTCAGTACCTCACCATCCTCAGGCTCTCTGTAACCCACACACTTTGAGGGAGCACATCAGTTAGATGTTTCCTGGCTCTGTTGGGGTGTGATTTCCTTTTCTTTCTTCCTCATACCCTATTCTGCTAAGTGAATCACAGCATGGAACAAAAAAAAGGAAAGAAAAGCCCAGCCAGCCGTCCCACTGCAGTGCTCTTTGAAGTTAATGAGACAAAACTATCAGCCGCCCCCATTTTAATTAGAAAACGGGCAAAATGATTACATTTTTAATTGAAGCTGTCACTTTCAATTAAGATATGATGTCCTTGAGAGGCCCTCTCTTCTCCTCTTCCTTCTCTCTGGTTCATTCATTCGTCACCCTCTCCCTAGTATCTTCTCAGATGCTGTCTTTGCCCAGTTTCACACCGGTTTTGCTGTCAGAACAAAATCTTCTCCAAACTGGTGACTTATCAGACTTAAAACACATACATTTACACCACACTCTACCTACCCCAGGTGTGCTTGATCAGCCACCATGTATATCAGTCAATAGGCACCCAAGTCTCTTCCATAAATACAGCAAATACAAAAGCTCAAGCTTTTTGAGGGACCTATGCAGAACTTGATAGCTGATGTACTGATATACATATATAACAGTCTAATATGTGTATGGTTAAAGATAGATGCTTGTTTGGAGCTGTATGATACAGTTAAAATATGATACTGTTATTCTAGATAACCTGGACCTGCTAGATATTATTAATCCAGGGGCCTGTCTCGTGATGCAGTATTCTTTGTTTACAGTTCAACTTAAAGAATAGCATAATGTTAGTAAGTGTTCCTACTTACTTTTAGCTAGTGTGATATTTCCATCTTTGGTGAATCATGTTTCCTCTATTAATCATAAATGTTATGCCTTAATTCATGTGAATGAGGATTAATCATAGCATGAGAATCCAAACCTGGAGCCCAGAACTGTTGTTGGAAAACAATTTCACTGGGTCTGTATTTGTTAGGTATGGTCTGTCTGTCTGTTTAACATGCTTAGTTAGACAGAATCTGAATCCTATAATATAATTATAGTTGTCTAAATATAAAACAAAACCAAAGTCATAACAACAATACGACAAAAACATACTTTTCTCTTCATCTTCCTTTTGTCTTTTTTGATGGTTGACATCTGATGCATATATATATATATATATATATGAAACACCTGTCATTTTAGTGTGGGAGGTTTCTTGGCTAAATTGGACCAGCCTGGTGGCCAGTCTTCATTAATTGCACATTGCACCAGTAAGAGCAGAGTGTGAAGGTTCAGTTAGCAGGTAAGAGC